>JAHIAM010010084.1:0-22581 GCA_021605205.1 Aegilops longissima | reverse complement strand
CTACTCCACATACACTCTCCTCCTCACACACAAACAAATGCACAAACACACACATGTACACGCACAAACACCCATTTATCTGGATCCTCATCTCTCCCATGTCCGCATGTGTATCTCACACACTCACTCTCTAATTATGTATATGTGTCTCCACGCTACACAACACAAAGCCCCATGTACATGTCTCTCTCTCTATCCTCCACACACATAGACACAAAGAATCTGTTATCATTGCCTCATTCTCTAACATATCACACACGCACACTCTCTCTCTCTCTCTCTCTCTCTCGCAAACACGCCAACAATGAATAACTTACCGCCTATTCATCAACAATGTGGCAGTACGGCAAACACGAGACGTGAAAAGAATAAATCTACACGTGCTTAGACCACCTAGTATGACTACTAGGACTAGAGCAAGCCAAAAGCTACCGCCACCCCTCCTTGTCGGCGATGGAAAATCTTTGTTTTACAAAGTCAAGAAGTCATTGTGCTAAGGCCCCACATGCCGAGGCGCTGAATAGAATGTAGATGCTAGTTTACGGAAGCAAGTATCGATAATACGCTTGTATCTCCATACTTATATTTCTTCTTTATAAAAACCGAGTTGGTGATGATGGTACGTGCCATCTTGTAATATAGACCGTCTCGATCTATATCCGACGGATGGAAATTAAACTAAAAGATACCCGCACCCTCTCCACATTTGCGCACAAGGCCTTCCTCGCTCATCCTTATCTCCAACAAACCTCATTGTTGAGCAATTAAGAAAGGAAGCCTCTGGAAAACTGGCCTAGTGGCCGCCGCCGCGCCGCCAATCCCCATGCCTCCGCCATCCGACCACCAACCACCACCACACCCAACCTCTTCACCTTATCTCATATTTCTCGAGATATCATTAGTTTTTACATGGGATTACTCCCAAGGGTCAATCACAACAAGTGTTTTATAAAAAATGCATCTTGATGTTCCATAATGCACGGATCTTGCTAGTACTCCTACACAAGACTAAGTTGGTGATGCTGGTGTGTCGCCATCCGTCATTTCTCGACCATTAGATCTACATCTAACGATTGTGAGGTAAGTTGTTTTTTCTCACCAACATCCCACTTGTCTACCAATTTGCAGAAAAACCCATAATTAGTATCTTAAAACCAACCACATCCCTCCCTCGACCTCACCAAAACAGCCCAAGGAATATATTATAATTGAAACATAATATACATATGTATATCAAAATTAGGGTGTTTTGTACCAAGTTTGTGAATAAGTATTATTCTAATTATGATTCGCTGTAACGGACATGAACATTGCTCCAACCATGTATTTTTTCTAGTATTCCATAGTTTCAGTTTTCCATCAAGATATTAGTCACCATGGTTGATATTTACTTTCAATCATGTACACATATGCACTATGTAACTAGCCTTGCTTATTGGCTTCCAAAGCTTAACTTTCACTCCTACTTACAATATGTAGAGTATTTAACAAAAACTACCACTTTCAACCAGCCCTAGGAAGAATCTATTGTACAAAAAATAGCAAAACATACCCAAAATTTCTTAATCCACGCCAAAACTACTACCTAGTACTCCTACCGATTAGGTTCGTTTAAACCCATTTATGACTGGGTTGGCCCACACGTCCTGCGGCCGACGAGGCAGCTTAAACCAACACATTTTGTTTGACCGCTGACACGAGGGACCCACATCCGACCTTCTATCCTGTTATTCCCTCAAATCATTATTTTTCCTGAACATTACTTCAAACAAGATCGGCGCGTGTTCGCTTGGCGCTGGTGATGAGCGAAGTTGGTCATGCCTCACGGACGGCCGGACGCCGCCATGGCCTCCGCAGACGGGTTGGCAGGCTGGCCCGAGCGTGACTCACGAGCGAAGCAAGCACGCCTGGCCTTCGCCGAGCCAAATGGTTGGCTCGAGCTGATGCTGCCAAGCTGAAGCAAGCCGCCACGCATGCCAATCTAGCTAGCAAACCTTGCGCATAAGCAGCCGGACGGAGCTATCTTGGCTAGCTAGCGGCCGCGAAGGCCGGACGGAGCTGATCCGGCCGCCGCAACATGGGCCTGCATCCGCGGGCTGGTTTTGACTCGCGTCACGGGCGGTGGTAGCTGCGCCCCATGGCCGAGGATGACTAGGTGGACGGGCCGGAGGTAGGAGGTCACTCGAGGATTTTGTTGGTAAGAGCATGTACAATGGTTGATAAGGTAGTCTTATCTTAAGTCTGCCACGTATGCAAGTGGTAGTAGTTTCTTGGCATTTTAGTGGTTTCTTGCATTATTAGGGTTTTTGTAAGGAACAATGTACGCATTACTAGCTTACAAAAGGTGATTCTAGGTCGCTGTACTCCAACGAGTACTACTAGTGGTCGCGGAGTGTATACCTCGCTTTGTGGGTTCGATCCTGCCGTAACGCACGGCGGACTTTTTTTTTAAAAATAGTACTAGTAATACACTTCATCATGAGCCAATATTTTACACGGTAGTTTGAGTTTTGAAGTCAAACGGACGTATGCCCCACAACTGGGTGCACCGACAGCCTAGCCACGTGAACGGGTTTTTCTTCCCAAGATCCCGTGGCTCAAGGTGTTTCGCTTCTAGCCGCACCTCGCTTGCAGCTTCCTCATCAGCTAGTAGTAGCATATTTAAACTAGCGCCCAATTAAGCCCGAGGAGCCGGAAAAGTTCTCAAGCGGGCATTGAGAATCAGTGCAATATGGCTCAGACTTATGTAAAGTGCTGTACTACTAGTATCAGAGCTTGTATGCGTTGCACGATGGACTTCACTCCATTATCGGCTCTACTATAAAAGAAATTCCTCTTGACGTGTTTTTTTTTGAACGGAGGCAAAAGCTTTGCTTCATCTCATTCATAAAGAAGGAACTACTAACAAAGTTCGACGAGATCCATTACACCTCCACAAATGGAAGCTTAAAAAGCCTAGTCTCGTACAGTATCAAATAATAGCCTCACCCTTCGCGAGGAACGATCTACGCTTGAAGGACGAGGCCCCGCAGCTACTACGCCTTATCTCCTCCTCGCCAGCTTCTAGTTCGTCCGCTGCTCCCATGGATTCGCCAGCGGTTCTCCTCCTTGTCGGGCTGGGAGACCTTGACGACGATCCTCCTGGAGAAATCGCACGCCGCCCGACGTCCTCACCGCCAAGAAGACTTTCAGTGCTTCCTGCACCAACTTTTTCAAGACGCCGCTTAAACAGGTTTGGGAAAAGGCCATGCTTGTTGGTCTTCCATGCGCCCTCGAGGAGAAGGTTCTTCTATGGGACAATCCTTCAATAGTCCACCGCCTCCCGGCCATGGTTGCACGCTGACTCCGATAGAGTTGCCGACGTTGAGAGGTAGTCGGATTTTGTCCGATGAGCAGGTCAGTAATGGAGTTTGATCATGTAGTACTTAGTTATTCCATTTCCATCCCGTAATTTCTCCGCTGCCCACCGTCTTATATATAGGTCTGGGTCGGTGCCAACGAAGATTGGCTTGCATACCTCGCCGGATACCACCATCATTTTGCACAACATCCACATCAAGGCGGCCGCCCGTAGACCCTTCTCCACCATTGGGATCGGCCTTCCGGACTGGCTGGGCTTGAATACGTATGATGATGCCTACATGAGATTGAAGAAGATAGCAATTGCGGACCCGCCGACAAAGCGACGCGGCTACGACGACATTATCTCATCGCGTGTTCGACATAAGGATTGCCATCAATGCAAGACGCAGAACGACAGAGGTCGGCGATGTTGGCGGCGCAGATTTGTACCCTACATGTTCAAGACGCCTTGCGCCATCTAGGCCAAGATCTTCGCGTGACAAGCCATGGACTTGTTTCATCTGGTTGCCATCCTATGGTACGGAGATTACAAACGGAATGCACAAACCATCATTTGCATCCCTAACGGTACTCCATTATTTTGCAGGACCACCATCCCCGATCAAAATAAGATCGCCGATCCTCGATGTGCATTTGCATCCGCGATTCGGTCTAACCTCGAACCTTGTAGCTGACTTTGGCATATTGGGATCAACTATCTTAGCAAGTCGCTACCCATGGTACCACCGATGTGCAACATGGTCACACAATCTACCACGATCGGACCGTCACCATCTACCCTGTATTCCATTTTTAACCCTCTCCTCTCTTTTCATTGTTGTACTAGTAGTATACTTAGTACTACTAGTAGGAGTACTTTTTACCTTGAGGACGCCAGATAGCTAGCTAGGCCCTTGAAGACTTGAACCCACTAGCTGCCACCATTTTTGTTTTTCCATGTCTTACTATCTCATCCATGTAGCCAAGAGTGGCTATATATAATAAGCCGGTTATTTTACTTCATCTATACCGAGTAGTACTATTTGCTGCACAAGACATCGACCACCATATTTGAGCACAACATTATTATGCATGGACCTTGACTATGTACGCCACCATGTGTCCAGATCTGGGATGCCGTGTACCAGATGAACGGCGCCGAAGTTCGATCCCCCGTGATGCTACGGGTGCCGAGGAACACTCTTGGAGAGTACTCGCTTTCATCGGGACAGCTACCCCATTGTGAAGCGGATGCCACCTTCCGCACGACACGGAAGGCCTGCTGCTCATGAAGCATGGTTGTGTCTTCATTGTGCACCGGATGAACGATATGCCGGGACACGCTATCCCTCGATTTATGCCGCTCAGCTTGATGAGTCTCCATCGTGGAACCGGACTAGAAAGCTGCAATAATGATTCCCATTGCTCACCGCTATGGATCGTGCCATCCATGAAGAACACCTGGACTGGAACCTGAGGAGGACATGCATGTAGCCCATCTATAACGTAAGTGGAGTACGGTAATTGTGAACAGAGCACCGTGAATATATGTAGACTAGTCGTGCACAAATTTATCACATGAATTGAGATGAACTTGTGTGGCATACCGGCATTTGTCCTTTAGAATTTATTACTAGTAAATGTGTTATGTGTACGCAACTTGTGTGGTTGTTGCACGGCTCCAACACGCCTTTTGAGAAAAAAAGGTGGCACAACTTTGGATATCCGTGACGTGGCGGCATCATACAAGAGCATCGCTCGCTATAGTTGTAGTACACCCTACTAGGACGACAACTCCTATAAAACCTTGCGCTTGGCTCTTTGCTTCTTTGGGAGGTTCAACAGTTCGTACTGTGAACCTTGCACTTGCCTCTTCGCCTTTCTAAGGTCCAACAATGATGATACTACAAAGACAATATGCTGCCCGCAACTGACACCGATTGAACTGCTGCACGTCCACCGTGAGGGCGAGGGCGAGGGCGAGGGAGAGGAAGAGGGAGAGGGCGCCAGAAGTCAAAACCCTCTCTCATCCTCTGTGAACCACCACACGCTGCAAGTGAGGGAGAGGCGTAAGCAAGCTTCTCCTGCTCGGGCGAGTTGACGGACACATCAAAGCAGTATTAGTACTAGTAGTAGTCCATACCAAAGGCCCTGTCGGTGTCAAATCCGGCGGATCTCGGTAGGGGGTCCCGAACTATGCCTAGGGCGGATGGTAACAGGAGACAAGGGACACGATGTTTTACCTGTGTTCGGGCCTCTTGATGGAGGTAAAACCCTACGCCCCGCTTGATTAATATTGATGATGTGTGTTACAAGAGTGGATCTACCACGAGATCAAAGAGGCTAAACCCTAGAAGCTAGCCTATGGTATGATTGTTGTTCGTCTCTATGTACTAAAACCCTCCGGTTTATATAGACACCGGATAGGGTTAGGGTTACACAAGTAGTCGGTTACAATGGTAGGAGATCTACATATCCAGATCGCCAAGCTTGCCTTCCACGCCAAGGAAAGTCCCATCCAACACGGGACGAAGTCTTCAATCTTGTATCTTCATAGTCTTGGAGTCCGCCGATGATGATAGTTCGCTATCCGACACCCCCTAGTCCGAACTCCTCAAGAGTCTCTCGAACCAGGCTTCAATGACGACGAGTCCGGGCGCAGATGTTGTCTTCGCATTGCAAGGCGGGTTCTTCCTCCCAATAATTTATAGAAGATTGTGAACACCAGTGATAGTGTCCGCTCGCAAAAATAAATTCCACATACCACCGTAGAGAGAATAATATTACACAAGATCAATCTTCGACGATTTTGTGGCGTGACATCGCACCACTACCAAGCCTTTACTCAAATTGTTTTATTGTTCCACCTCGCCAGCTTAAGCGGTTTCTTTGGCACGCCTTGTCAAAGCAGAGATCGTGTCCCTTATTCCGGATTCCCATCAATACGGATGTGGGTAACCCAACCGCCATTGATTGTGACGCTTGAGGGATAAGCTTAGTTTTACTTGTGCCGGGGGGGACACATGTTTCGCCCACCCATATAAGGGATAAAGATCCAACCCTTTACCCGCCGCCTTCTTCCTCCTTGGCTTATCCATCTCCGCAAGAACTCGAGCTCCAGCGCCTAAGTCCGACTTTCACCTCAACCTTCTCCAACTATGTTCGGAGCGGAGGCAGGATGGCCTCCTCCACGGAGGGGCAGATCCAGAAGCCGCGACGCCGGATATCTGTCCAAGAACATCGAGCATCGGCTCCTCGACGAGGGAGAGCTCGCCCCAACCCCAGTGCCCCATGAGAGGGTAGTATTTCTTCCCATTTCCTCGCGGACTGGGCTTCCCGCTTCATCGCTTGTCCGGGGCTCATGTTCTACTACGGCCTAGATTTCCATGACCCGCCCCAATTTCATCCTCAACATCTCGGCGCTTATCGTCAGGTGCGAGGCATTCCTCCAGATCCAGCCCCACTTCGGCCAGGCTCAAGACCTTCAAAGGTCAAGTCAAGGTTGTGAAGGGCAGCCAAGCAGAAAGTGCGGAGGCGCCATGGTGGGGTCAATGTCCCACGCTACGTGGCTGGAGGGCACTTTCGTGGAAACCATCAAGGTGGCAATCGGGTGGTTCTACATCACCGAGCCGCTGGACTTGATTGGGCAGCGCCCCGATTCAGATCTGCATCCCCACACGCTCACCTCCCGGAAAGAGAGTGGCCGAATTTGGGGATTCGAGGAGCTGACCGACTCCAAGCCAGATCCGTAAGTCGGTGGACAAGAAGCTCAAGCTTGTCAACGAGTCCAGTGTCATGCTCATCCACGGATTCTCCCGCGCAGCGACGGGCTTTAATATGGGAGTTTGATCCAGCGCAGCACTGCGCACTTGAGCGGCTCTTCGACACTACGCATTTAAGATGTCCGGAAGGTGCTATTCAGGTGCCAAGCTCCCGTGATCCGACATCAAGATCGCGGATTCGCTCGCAGCGCCCAACCGACGAGGTAAGTGATTTCACCACTTGTTTTCCATAGTTTGGCTCTATGCGGATCTAAACCCCTTTACCTTTGACAGAATGGCTCATGCGAAGGTCGAACGGATTACCCGTCCGCCCCATTGCCGAGGACTCCAGGACGCCCGCCTATCGGGAAGCTGGTCCGCACCCCACGGGTGCCGAGAAGAAGGCCAAGAAGACGGCCACGGGACTCTAAGAGTTCCCTGCCAGTGCTATCGGATGATGAATCTCAGGTCGACTCCTCCCACCAAGGTGAGGAGGAGAAGAAGAAAGCCTCCCCCCGCCAGGGGAGGGAAGAAGGAAGGCCTCCCAAACAAGGGAGGCCAAGGGTCCAAGAAGGAAAACTCTTCCCCGGACTTCTCCACCAACGCCGATTTACAACGAGGAGGATTGGCCTACAAGGGCCAAGCCCTCGTGAGATCGTAAGTATCCGGACTCAATAACTTCAAGGTTTTTCCTTTTCGCCATGTAATGTGTTTCTAATGCCGCATACAACCCCTCGCAGTCCGCCTAAGGATGATCTTCCTGCTTGCCGAAGCGGGTCCTTGGGTGCGCCGGATATGGATTCCTTCCGACCGCCTCCACTGGCCGCCGGACTACGCCGAGGTGGGGTCCTAAAATGACCTATCAGAGGAGGAGGCCCCAAGGTGTCACAGACACCTCCCGATCAGGCACGGACTCGCCCCGAGGCCAAGGGTTCGAGTCCGGCGGGCGAACCCTTCGTAAGAAGGGCAAGACCACGACGCCAGCTGCCTCCGCCCAATCGAGGTGCCGGATATTTGCCGGAGGCGCCAACGGCGCCCATCGAAGAGGAACACCGCACTGTTATGAGTGCGGTGATTCAAGGTTCAGCTCGCCAAGAGCGGGCTGACTGGCTCGCAGAGCCTTCTAATGTGCTTTGAGGTAAGAATTTCAATATATGTAAAATGGTACCGCATAGACAAGAGCCCCTCGATGCTCGGATCGGTGTTCGTAAAGAAAAGCCGACTGAGGATCTTTAGAAAGATAAACGCAGGAGTCATAAAAATATGTCAATATGGGATTGCAGGTTAGGCCGACCTCCGCCAAGACCGACCGCAGAGGTCAATATTTTGAAGGAAAACTCGAGCGTCCGAGAACGAGCTCGGCCATGCCAAGAAGCAGCTCGAGGAAAAAGAAGGTGAGTAATACCTTATGAAAATTGCACCTACAGTAAAAGGATATGGTTGCAAGAAAATGACAAGGATAACGGGTATTGTAGGGTCCACTAACGAGGTGGCGACCTCGAAGGAGGCGGTGGCCGTGGCCGAACAAGAATGCGGCGCCGCTGAGCGGACCGAGCGAGAGAAGCAGGAGGCGCTGGTGGCGGAGGTACAAAGCAAGAGCTCCAGTGATCTCTTGAAAAACATGAGAGCTTGGAGCGTGACTCAAGACTCGAGAGTCCGAGCTTGCAACGGCTCTTGAGAGTGCCAAAGCCGCTAAGGCCAAGCTTACAAGGCCCTCCAGAGATTGAGGCGTGAAGAAAATAGCAGCGGTAAGGCATTTTTCATGCAAAGTAAGCATGTGAGTGTTAATTACCTGTCAACCCAATTCAAAGCTCTCCTGTATGCTCGCAGATCTTCCTTGCAGCGTGTCCGATGCTGCCGTGATTCTACCGGCCGAGGAGGGAGCTCGACGGAGAAGGTCTTCTCGTCTCAAGATGTCAGGCCGGACATCCGTGCCTTTAGCGACCAGTCAAGCAGCTGGTCGAGCTCCACAAGGCGGCCAACAGCCATGAAGGGCCTCATAGTTCGGCTGTGGCCTAAGGAGGCCATGCCTCGAGCTACTTCGCCCGGTGGCGGCCGATGGATGCGTGTCTGGGTTGAAGTGATCAAGCATTCCGCTTGTATTGAGGGTGCCTGTCGGGCCCTTGCCCGCAAGAAGGTGCACTGGGCAAGATGGATGCCTGAAGCTGTGGACGGACCCACCACCAGAGGGCAAGGAGCATCGCACGCCCGAGATGTATTATAAGAGTGTGTCAAGGGCGCCGCACTATTATGGTGAGTGCTCCAAAGATGTAATATTTGAGTAGACTCAGATTTTGTTATCCTGCGGCGCTGAAAACTTAGTTCATATGCGCTTAAGCAATGCTTGTTAATTTAAAATATTACCTTCAGGCGACTGCTTATCAAACTGAGAGATGGCAAGTCGTCGGCTTCATCCCCCATGCCACGAGTGCCGGGTGTTCGGATAAACTTGAGCGCCTTGTTCCCATTTTTGGGTCCATCTAGGAGGCGCCAACACAACGAACAAGGCAACCGGACTTATAATGCTTGAACACTCTCACTTAGCCATAGAATTTATAATTTTAAATTTCGCGAAGCCCCTAGTCTTCTAAGGTCAATTTGGGGCGCTATCCACGCTTTTGGCCTGACAGATCCGTTCTCGCCTAAGCGCATAAGTCTTTAATGACTCGCAAAAACCTCTCTAACAGCGATCGCTTCTCACCTCATCATGACGGCCGTTTTAGCTTTCCATCGAGGCGTTAACTCAGCCGAACTGGGCGGAATCACAAAGAAGTTCTCCGGTGCTACCTTAGCCGATATAACGGAACGTAAGGTACCAAAACACGGAGCCGGGCAAACCCAACTATTGACCCAAGACATGATTCGTAGCTGATGCATATAGTGCTATAAGTTCGGGTGCCACATTTGTGAAAGTGTTCGACTCATTATACCATAATGCGGGAAACATAAGCCCTCGGTGTATATTAGCTGCACTAAAGTGTACGGATGCAACATGTCGTGAATGAACATATGTATGAAAAAGAAATGCAATTATAAACAAAAGGTGCTGCATTGTTTTATTCAATAAGTGCTGCTACAAATGCAGTAACGATACAAATAGTGCGATAAGCAAGGTATGAGATTGTTAAACATGTCCTCTCCGTGGGTAGGCTGCAGATTGGTGTATGAAAATGCTCGTAATGGAGACCACCAGATAATCGCTTGTAGCCTTTATCCTTCCCCGTTGTTGCATCGTGAGTTCGGCAGGTCTCGCCACGGACAGGCCTTTGAAAACGGAGTCCTGTGGTAAAAAGTAAAAGGTAAAAGAAAAGAAAAGGAACGACACACTTGAGAGCCCCCGTGTGGTTGAGCCGCAGTCCGGTTTATCGTGGTCGTGCCCTCTCCCCATGCCCATGGTATCTTCAGCGTAATGGTGTACGCCAAGGACCTGCTTTGGACGCTTCGCAGGGCTGGTTGGGGACGATCGCCACGCTGCGGCTTGGAACGTGCTGTGGTCTTGTTTTAAGTTACTCCGGCGCTTAGCTGTGTCCGGCCGCTAACGGCCGGACTCGGAATTGCCTTAAGAGGCTGCATTGCACTTCGCCACGAGAGTCACTAGATGTTCCTCCGGAGAGAACGCTCAGTGTTTCCGCTGACCGTGATGACTCGAGGGCCTGCATCTTGAGCTTGAGGTATGCGAGTGCGCACCGCGCTGAACTTTTGCAACGCTGCTACGTCCGAGCAAGGCATGATAGCCGCCGCGAACGGGACTATGTCAAGATTAACTCGCTCGGAAGTTATCCGGGATCCAAGACCACTTCCAAAGTAATTGAGCCTGTATAATTGGCTTTAGACCTGGTATGACGCCTTTAAAGGTCGTTGTGAGGTTTAATCCTTGAGGGGTCTATGCCCATTTTGGCGATCCGTATCCCGGGTAAAGCAGGTTCAGGTTGCCGCCGCCCATCGTGACTCGTTAGGTGAAATCCATCAAGATTGGGTCTAAGACCAGGCGCGAATCCACCGTGGAGGATGCTGGGGGGTGGTCCTTCGGTCAAAAGTGATCGGGCAGGAGGACCATGGATTGAACTGGGCAACTGCTCCATCGCTGAGACATCCTCGAGTGCACGCTCGCCCCCTTTGGGTATGTGCTATGATATCATGTTCACCATCCGCACTGGGGGGGAAGCCTTCCGCCTCTATTGTTCGGGCGGTTGGGTCTCATCTCGCCATCGCTATGCAGCCCTTGTCATTGCTTTCGCAATTAACTTGCTCGCTCGTTGAATACCCAACAGTCCCTCGCTGGTGTGGTTAGCTGGCTTTTCGGGGTGCTATGTATCCGCACAAGCGTCGAGTATTCGTCCAAATTGACGGACCCGAGTAGTTCTTTGAATGGCTTTTTCCGCCGACCGGTTTAGAGCTCAATCCGCATTGACCGCCAGATCTCAATATTGTCGCCGCACGCGGCGCTTGTTTTGTTACGACGCTG
Organism: Aegilops longissima; assembly: GCA_021605205.1. NCBI lineage: Eukaryota > Viridiplantae > Streptophyta > Magnoliopsida > Poales > Poaceae > Aegilops > Aegilops longissima. The sequence continues at coordinate 11,013 of JAHIAM010010084.1, read as the reverse complement.
CCTGCCATTTTGGTCCTTGAAGTCCGGACCGCCGTAATTTTTGCCGAGGTTGTTGCTGCGCATAGCTAGCTGTCTCACCGCAGCAAGCGGTCATGAGTGATGTGAGGGCTGCCATGGATTTCGCTTTTCCTGCCCTAGGTGCCGCAAGCCACTCATCGCGATGTTATGCTTGAAGGCTGCGAGGGCCTCCGTGATCCCGGACAACGACGATTTGGTTTTTCTTGGTTAAGAACCGTGTCCGTAATTGTCCGCCGATCTGTCCGCTGCTGAATTATGTGGCTTAGGTCATCGCCACCGCCGTGGTCGCATACAAGTGCCCCGAAGTTATCGAGGAATGCGGCTTCAGTCCTCCCAGCCCCAATTGACTCTGCCGGCAAGCTGTTGAGCCAATGCCGGGCTGGTCCTTGCTTGAGGGGAGGTATTTGATGGCGGAGATTGTCACCGGGCCATGTGGATGTGAAGGAGATAGTCTTCGATCCAAACCGTGGGTCTGCTAGCCATAGGATTCAATATTGACGGGTTTAAACCCTTCGGGATTTGATGATCCATTACTTCGTCTGTGGAAGCATAGTGGGTGTGCGGCGCTCAGATCGGGCGATATCAATGACGGAGCTCAAAAGAGCTTGGTCTGCTTTTGTTCGCCCGCCGGACTTATCAGGTCCGCGCGACGGTTGTCGCACGCACTGGGGTTTCCACGCCGATCCATAGATCGATCTTGATTGTCTTGCCTTGTCCTCCAATATATCTCGCAGGTCCGAGCATTCCCTTCGCCGTGGTGCTTTTGAGCGATGCCGGGTACGGTTCTAGTGAAGGGCCTAGAGGCTCTCTCCGCCGCCTCCTGGGTGGTCGGTCACCGTATTGTCTCCGGTGATGCGGGTTCGTAAGCCTCCTCCTCTAATCGGGGAGCAGCTTGCGCTTAGGGTAGCTTTGAGGGCGCTCGAGCTCATGTTTTTCGCCGCGAGGACTTCAGTCCATCCGTCGCTTAGCAGATCCCGATCAGCTCTAAGCTGTTGCTTTTTCTTTAGGCTGTTCGCCGGGCTATAAGCCCGCGCCTAAAACGCTCTTGTTCGACGGGATTCTCGTGCACGATTTAATTCATCGTCGCCGAGGCTTGCTTCGCCTCCCGAGGGAGGCATATAATCCTCTACCTCTTCTTCTCGCCGCCTCGTGAGGGCCGGGCGCCCCATCTTCCTCGCGCTAGATCTTGCCGAGTGGATTGTCTTCGCACCGTCCCTGTATTGTTATCTCCGTGCCGGAATCTTCATTCTTGCTGTGGCGGGATTTAGAGCGGCGTCACCGACGCCGGCCTTTTGCTGTTTCTGTAGGGTCATCCTCCTGTTCCATCGCCGCTCCCATCTTTTGGGATGTCCACCATGTATATGTCGATGACGAGGTGGCCTTCAAAGGTCTCTCAGAGGCGCTGGTCTTGGTCGCCTCCTGCATCGCCGCCCATACCGCCGATGTCTTCGGAGTCGTAGTCTAGCATGTCGCTTAGATCGCCGACAGCCGCTACCAAGTGGGTGGTGGGTGGGCTGAATTTCCTCGCCGTCCAAGATCTCAACCTTCCCGACCGAATCCGCCAGGCTCTCCTGGATAAAGAGAGAGATTTTAGTGAGTTCAGGATGTCGCCAAAGGGCGAAAAGGAAAGATGTCCGCGCAGGAACTCCATGACGGGCGCCCAATCGGATTCGATTAGCAAGGGCGCGGAGGGTTCGGAGTCCGGAGAGGAGTCCGACACCGGAGTCGAGGTCTTCGCAGCGACAGGATGGAGTTCGCCTCGATCGCCAGAGATTAAAGCCCCGAGGCGGTGTCCAACCACTCGCCCTCGATCGGGGAATCCGCCCGGATTAAGGGTCGGAGCGCTTCGTGCGGCCTCCGTGGCACCGTCCGCCGCAGAGTTAGATCATGCCCATCGAGACGGTGCGGCACGCTGGTGTGGGCTCGAATCCGTCAAGATCAAGTCCTCGCGATATCGGCCGATAATTCAAACTTCCAAATCTGACCTGATGGCCAGGGGCGAAGCTTTCGATCTGCTCCAGATGGCTGCTTAATTGCCAGCAGTAAAGCCGCCAACACGAAGATCTGTCCGGGAGAGAAGTATCACCGACCGCTGCGTTGTTGATGATCAAGGAGCCATCGAGCCTATCGGTGACGCATACGCAGGAACTCTCAATGAAAGCACCAATGTCGGTGTCAAACCGCGGATCTCGGTAGGGGGTCCCGAATCGCGCGCTAGGCGGATGGTAACAGGAGACAAGGGACACGATGTTTTACCCCGTTCGGGCCCTCTTGATGGAGGTAAAACCCACGCCCCACTTGATTAATATTGATGATGTGTGTTACAAGAGTGGATCTACCACGAGATCAAAGAGGCTAAACCCTAGAAGCTAGCATATGGTATGATTGTTGTTCGTCCTATGGATTAAAACCTCCGTTTATATAGACACCGATAGGGTTAGTGTCGGTGTCAAACCGCGGATCTCGGTAGGGGGTCCCGAACTGCAAGGCCTCAGGCGGATGGTAACAGGAGACAAGGGACACGATGTTTTACCTGTGTTCGGCCCTCTTGATGGAGGTAAAACCCCACGCCCCTGCTCGATTGATATTGATATTGTGGATGTTTACAAGAGTGGATCTACCACGAGATCAAGGAGGCTAAACCCTAGAAGCTAGCCTATGGTATGATTGTAAGGGTTGTTGTTCTTCGAGTCCTACTTGGACTAGAGCCATCCGGTTTATATAGACACAGGAGAGGGCTAGGGTTACATAGAGTCGGTTACAATGGTAGGAGATCTACATATCCAGACGCCAAGCTTGCCTTCCACGCCAAGGAAAGTCCCATCCGACACGGGCTAAGTCTTCAATCTTGTATCTTCATAGTCTTGGAGTCCGTCGATGATGATAGTCCGCCAATGATAGTTCGGCCGATGATGGTAGTCCGCTATCCGGACACCCCTAATCCAGACTCCTCAAGAGCTCCCTCGAACCAGGCTTCAATGACGATAAGTCCGGCGCAGATATTGCTTGGCATTGCAAGGCGGTTCTCCTCCAATGATAGAAGATTGTGAACACCAGATAGTGTCCGCTCGCAAAATAAATTCCACATTCCACCAGAGAGAGAATAATATATACACAAGTTCAATCTGTCGACGCTTTTTTGCATGACATCACGCCACTACCAAGCCATTATTTAAATCGCTTTTTACTTTACCACCTCAACAAGATTTAGCTAAGCGTTTCTTTGGCACGCCTTGTCGGGCGAGATCGTGTTTCTTAATCCGGGATTCTCATCAATACGGACGGGTAACCCAACCGCGCCATTGATGGTGACGCTTGGGAGATAAGCGAGTTTTACCAGCCGGTGGGGACGCGTGAGACTTTGCCTCGCCCATATAAGGGATAAGGATTTACCTTCTCACCCACGCCTTCTTCCTCCTTTGCTTATCCATCTCCACAAGACTCGAGCCCCAATACCAAGTTCACAGATCTCGCTCAACCTTCTCCACCATGTCCGGAGCGGAGGTAAATGGTTGGCCTCCACCGCTAAGGAGGAGCACATCGCCAACTGCGCGGGCGCCGGATACCTCTCCGCGACATCACAGACCGGCCGCCTGGACGAGGGGCAGCTCATCCCCACCCCCAGTGCCCCATGAGAGGGTCGCTTCTTCCCCACTTCCTCCGCTGACTGGCTTTTCCACTTCACCCTTTGTCCGGGGATCATGTTCTACTACGGCCTGGATTTCCATGATCCGCGCCAACTTCATCCTCAACATCTTGGCGCTATCGTCGTGGTGCGAGGCCTTCCTCTCGCATCCAGCCCCACTTCGCTTCAGGCTCAAGACCTTCAATGTCAAGCCAAGGTAGTGAAGGGCACTCTGCGGAGTGCGGAGGCGCCATGTTGGGCAAGATGCCCAATGTCCTTTGGTTCAAGGGACCTTCGTGGAATCCGCCAAGGGGTGGCAATCGGGTGGTTCTATATCACCGAGCCGCTGCGGATCTACATGGGCGGCGGCCCCGAAGTTCAGATCTGGTATCCCCACGCAGCTCACCTCCCGGAAAGAGAAGGGCTTGCTGGGGTAGTTCTGAGGAGCCGACGGACTCCAAGCTCGTATCCAAGCCGTGAAGAAGCTCAGTTGGTTAACGTGGTCCAAGTCATGCTCGTCCGCCGGATTCTCCCATGCCAAGAGCGGCATTCAATCTGTGGAGTTCGATCCGAACAGCACCAGCGCTGAGCGGCTCTTCGACACAACGCACGCAAGGCGCTCGAGGGTGCTGTTCAAGGGCGCCGGTTTCGTGATCCACGATCAAGATCGCGATTTCGCCGCAGCGCTAAGCCAACGAGGTAAGTGATTCTACCCTTTACGGGACACTTGCTTTTCATAGTTTGACTCTATGCGGTTTTAATTTCTTTTCCTTTGACAGACTCGGATAAGGAAGGCTGAGCAGATTATCCGCCCGCCCTATGCCGTAAAAATCCAAAGAGACGCCGCCTAGCGAAGTTGCTGTTCCGCACCGCACGGTGCCGGAGAAGAAGGCCAAGAAGGAGGCCACGGTGCTCGAAGAGTTCCTGCCAGGTGTCCGACGACTGGGCGGACTCTCCCGAAAACGAGGAGGAGAAAGAGGACTCTCCCGCAGGAGGGAGAGAGGAAGAGGAAGGCTTCCCAACAGGGAGGCCAAGGGTCCAAGAGGGAAGGACTATTCTCGACAGCTCCGCCAACATCAACGCTATGGCGAAGAATGGCCTTCAAGGCCAGCCTCCCGCGAGATCGTAAGTATCCGGATTCCTGAATGATTTATATTTTTTTTTCTCGCCACATAGTGTCATTCTCGATGCCGCATGCTACCGTAGTCCGCCAGGATGATCTCCCGCTTCATCGAAGCGGGTCGCTGGTCCGCCGGATGTAGACTCCATCCCGACCGCCCACCTCGCGACACCGAGGACGCCGAGGTGGGATCCCAAGAAGGGACCCATCGGGGAGGCTCCGAGGCGCCACTAGGCGCCCTCCCCGACTTTGCGCCGACTCCACATCGAACCCGCAGCGGGTTCCGAGTCCGCCGCGCCCTTCAACGGGGGCAAGACTGCGGACGCCGGGGCTTCCATCCAACCGAGGCGCCGGGCACTTGTTGAGGCGCTGCAGAGCGCCCATCGAGAAGAACACCGCACTATTATGAGTGCGGTGATCCGTAAGGTGCAGCTCGCCAAGAGCGGGCTGACCGGCTCGCAGAGCCTTCTATCGCTTTGAGGTAAGAAGTTAAAATATGCAATGTAATGCCGCATAGACAGAGCCCCGATGCTCGGTTCGTGTTCGGAAAGAAAAGCCGACTAAGGATCTGAAAAAGAAGATATACGCAGGGTTGCTAAAAATTATGTCAATATGGGTTGCAAGCTACGCCGCCGACCTCTGCCAGACCGATCGCGGAGGTCGGTGCTTTGAAGAAGGAGTTTGAGCGGTCCGAGCAAGAGCTCGGCCGCTGGCCAGAAGCACCTCTCAGACAAATAAGGTGAGTAACACCACTTTGAACTTGTACCATGTAAAAGGATTTAGGTTGCAACAAAAATAACAAGGATAACGTGGTACTGCAGGGCCACGAACGAGGTGGCGACTCAAGGAGGCCGTGTCCGCGCCGAACATGATGCGCCACGGAACGGGCAGAGCGAGAAAAGCAGGAGGCGCGGGTGGCGTGGTTCAGCAAGAGTTCTGTGCTCTCATGGAAAATCATGAGAGTTTGGAGCGTGACTCAAAGACTCGAGAGTCCGAGCTTGCCTCGCCTCGAAAGTGCCAAACTGCCAAGGCTGATGCCCATAAGTCCCTTCAGAGATTGAGTTGATGAGGAAGATAGCGGCGGTAAGGCATTTTTCATGCAAAGCAAGCATGTGAATGTAAATTACGTGTTACTTACCCGAATTCGAGCTCTGTATGCTGCAGATCTGCTCGCAGCTTGTCTCGATGTCACCAGATTCTACCGAGCCGAGGAGGGAGCTCAACGGAGAAGGTCTTCTGGTCTCAAGATGCCGAGGCCGCCATCCGGCAGTGCTTTCTAGCGACCAGCCAAGCAGCTGGTCGAAGCCACAAGGTGGCCGAGAGGCCATGAAGGGCCTCATAGTCCGGCCGTGGCCTCGAGAGGCCATGCCCGGGAGCTACTTCGCCTCGTATGATGGCTGGTGGATGCGCGCCCTCGGTGGAGGTTATCAAGCGCCCGCCTGTATTGAAGGTGTTTCGCTGGCCCTTGCCCGCGCAATGTGCATTGGGGCAAGCTGATGCGGAGAAGCTAATCTCGACGCGCCACCAAATGGGCAAGGAATATCATACGCCAAATGTACTATAAGACCGTCTCAAGGGTGCCCGCAAGATTGCGGATGAGTGCCTCTGGATGTAATTATTGAGTAAATTCGCAATGTGTTATCCTCAGCGCTTGAAAACTTTGTTCATATGCGCTAGCAACGCTTGTTAATTTAAAATATTACCTTCAGGCGGCCGCTTATTAAATCTGAGAGATGGCAAGTCGTCGCTTTCAGCCCCCATGCCACGAAAGTGCTGGGGTGTTCGGATAAACTTGAGCATTCTAGTTCCCATTTTGGGTCCATCGAGGAGGCGCCAACACAACGTAACAAGGCAACTCGGACTTATAGTGCTTGAACACTCTCACTTAGCCATAGAATTCTATAATTTTAAATTTCATGAAGCCCTAGTATTCGGAGGATCAATTAGGGCGCTATCCACGCCTTCGTTGGACATTATCCGAACTTCGCTTGAAGCGGCGAGGTCTTTAAGGACCCGAAGGACCTCTCTAACAGCGACCAGTCTCGCCTTATCATGACACTGGTTTTAGCTTTCCATCGAGGCGTTAACCTGCTCAACCGGGCGCAATCGCAGTGGTTCTCCCAAGGCTACCTTAGCCGATAGAACGGAACGTAAGGTGCCAAACATGGGAGCCGGGCAAACCCAACTATTGACCCAAGACATGATTCGAGCCAATTCATATAATGCTATAAGTTCGGGTGCCGACTTGTGAAAGTGTTCAGACTTTATCACACCATAATGCGGAGAACATAAGCCCTCTGTATTTGGTCGCACTAAAATGTACGGTGCCACATGTCGTAATGAATATATATATATATATATATATATATATATATATATATATATATATATATATATATATATATATATATATATATATATATATATATATATATATATATATATATATATATATAATGCAATTATGGGCAAAAGTGCTGCATTTTATTCGAGAAGATATGGTATGAGTGCGAATGATACAAATAGTGCGGAAAGCAAGGGATTGACTTAATTAAAGGCGCCTCCGTGGGTAGGTCATGGATGTTGTATTTAACAAATTTAATGCTCGTGATGGAGACCACCTGAGTGTTTCGCTGCGCCTTTGTCCTTCCTCGCTGTTGCATCATGAGTTCGCAGGTTCGCCACGGACAGAGTTCTGATATAAAAAGAGAGAAATAAAAGAAAAAGAGCGACACACTTGGGAGCCCCTCGTGTGGTCGAACCGCACTGGTCTGTTGTGGTTGTGCCTTTCCCTATGCCCTGGTATCTCCAAGGCGTAATTATGTACGCGAGAGTTTGTCTTACAATTTTGCGAGGGCTGGGGTTGAGGCCGCATTGCTACGCTGCGTTTCGAACGCGCTGTGGTCTTGGTTGATGTTGCTCCGGCGCTGCTTGGTCGTGGTCCGGTCGCTTAACGGCCGGACTCGAGAATTGCCTTAAAAGGCTGCTCATTTGCCGCTGATGACTCCACGAGGGTCTCGCATCTTGAGCTTAAGGTATGCATAATGCGACACCGCTGAATTTTGCAAACGCGTTCGTCTGAAAGCAGAGCGTGATAGCCGCCAGGAACGGGACTATGTCAAGATTAACTCTCGCTCGAAATTATCCGGGATCCAAGACCACTTCAGCAGTAATCGAGCCTGCATAATTGGCCTCGACACCGGTATGACGCTTTGAAGGTTGTCTTTGTAGGTTTAATCCTTGAAGGGTTCATGCCCATCTTGGCGACCGATCCCGATAAAGCAGGTTCAGCACCGCCGCCGCCCATCGACTCTCGTGAGGTGAAATCCATCGACGATTGGGTCTAAAACTACGCGCGAATCCGCCATGGCGGATATCGGTCGGATGGTCTCTTCGATCGAAAGTGATCGGGCAAGAGGACCATGGGTTGAATTTTGGGGCGACCGCTCCATCGCAGATACGCCCTTTAGTGCACGCTCCGCCCTCTGGGAATATGCGCGCTATATATCATGTTTACCGTCCGAACTTGAGGGGGGAATCCTTTGTCCTCTCGTTGTTCGGGCGGCCGGTCTCTTCCTCGCTATCGCTGTAGCCCCTTGTCACTGTTTTCGCGACACTTGCCTCTGCTTGAATACGCAACAATCTTCGCTGGTGTGGTTAGCTGGCTTTTCGGGGTTCCATGTATTTGACAGAGCGGTCGAGTATTCGGTCCAAATTGGACGGGCCCGAGTGGTTCTTTTGAATGGCTTCTTCCATCGACTGGCTTGAGCCTCGAATCCGGCGCTGATCGCCGATCCTCATTGCCGCCGCCACGCGCGCTTTGTTTTGTTTCGACGCAACCGCCATTGCGGTCCTTGGTATCCGGACTGCCAGCGCTTTTTTGCCGAGGTTGTTGCCGCGAAGCAGCTAACTATCCTCTCCCGCACGTAAGCGGGTCATGAGTGATGGAGGGCTTCCATGGATTTCGCTTCTCCCGCCCTAGGTGCCGCCGCCAGCCACTCGTCATGGATGTTATGTTTGAAGGCAGCGAGGCCTCGTGATCCGGAAAGTCGATTTATTTGATTTTTCTTTGTTAAGAACCGCGGTCCGAATTGCCCGCCGATTCGTTCGGCTGCGGATTATGTGGCTTAGGTCATTCAAGGCCCGGTGGTCGCATACGCGCTCTCGGAAGTTGTCGAGGAATGCGGCTTCCGTGTCTTCCCAAAGATCCAATTGACTCGCGGGCAGGCTGTTAAGCCAATGCCGAGCTGGTCCTTTAAGCTTGAGCGGAGATATTTGATGGCGTGAAGATTGCCGCCGCCGGCCATATGTATATGGAGGAGATAATCCTCAATCCAAACCGCTGGGTCTGTTGTAGCCATCGTGAGGATTCAATATTAACAGGTTTAAACTCTTCAGGATTTGATGATGCATTACTTCGCCGCTGAAGCATAGTGGTGTGCGCCTCAGATGAGCAATATCGCGACGTAGCTCGAGAGAGCGTTGTTCCGCCGTGGTTCGCCCGCCGAGTAGTCAGATCCGCGCGACGGTATTCGCCGTGGGTCTTGGGGCGCCCACGTGATCCATAGATAGATCTGGATTGTCTTGCCTTGTCCTCCAATATATCTCGCAAGTCCGCGCCGCTGCCCCGTGGCTTCATGCTTTTTGAGCGATGCCGGGCACGGTTTTGTGGAGGGCTTGCACGCCTCTCGCCGCGCCACGAGGTGGTCGGTCTGCCAGACAGCGCCTGGTGATGCAGGTTTGTACGCTCTCCTCTAATCGGGGAGCAACTTGCGCTTTGTGTAACTTTTGAGGGGCGCTCGAGTTCATACATTTTCGCCGCGAGGACCTCGGTCCATCCGCCGCCAAGAGGTCTTGATCAGCTTGAAGTTGCTGCTTTTTCTTAGGCTGTTTGCCGTGGCTATTAGCCTCGTCGCCTCAAACGCCTTGTTCGACGGGATCCTCAGCACGAAGAATTGCTGCCGCCGAGGCTTGCCTCGCTCCGGAGGGAGGTAACTAATTGTCATCCTCGACCTTTTCGCCGCCGCCTCTTTCGTGAGGGCTTGCTTCAGCCTCCTCCTGCGCTGGATCGCGCCGAGGGGGTTGTCTTCGCACTTTCGGGTGTTATTATCTCCCGTGCCGGAATCTCCATTCTTGTCGTGGCGGATGAGCGGCGCCACGATGTCCGGCGCTATGCTTTCTTTTATGGAATCGGCCTCCGCCGCTTCTTCGCCGCCCCCATCTTTGGGGTGTCCACCATGTATATGTCGATGACGAGGTGGTCTTCCAAAGGTTCCGTAGGCACTAGTTCTGGTAGTCTCCGCATCGCCGCCCATACCATCGATGTCTTCGGAGTCGAGTCGAGCACGCTTGCTAAATCGCCGACGGTGGCTACGGCGGGTGGTGGTGGGCTCAATTTCTTCGTCAGTCTGCCCTCAACCATCCCGGCCGTAGTTCGCCAGGGTTCTCCTGATAGCGAGAGATGCTTCAGCTGAATTATGATATCGCCAAGGGCGAAAAGGAAAGATGTCCGCAGCGGTGAATTCCATGATCGGCGCCAATCGGATTCAACCGGTAGAGGCGCAGGAGGTTCGGAGTCCGGCAGAGTCCGCACCCTGAGTCATGAGCTTGATGCGGACAAGGTAAGTGTTCGCCCATCGCCAGAGAAGTTGCAGCCCCGAGGCGGTGTCCAGCCATCCGCCCTCGATCCGACCGATCGGCCCGGACTATGGGTTGGAGCGGATTCGTGCGCGCCTCCAAGTTGCCGTCCGTGGCGTAGTTAGGTCATGCCCATCGTGACAAATAATGACACGCTTTGGCTGCGCTCAGATCCATCAAAGATCAAGTCCCCGCGATATCGGCCGTGAAGTTTAGGGTTTCCAAACCTGACTCGACGGGCCAGGGGCGAGCTGATCCGCTCCAGATGGCCAATTGAGTTGGCCCGCAGACGGGTTTCGAATACGAAGATCTGTCCGGGAGAAAAGTCTCACCCAGACTGCGCTGTTGTCGATTGAAGAGGCCATCACGCCTATCGGTGATGACACAGAGGAACTCTCAATGAAAGCACCAATGTCGGTGTCAAACCGCGGATCTCGGTAGGGGGTCCCGAATCAGGCGCCTAGGCGGATGGTAACAGAGACAAGGACACGATGTTTTACCTGTGTTCGGGCCCTCTTGATGGAGGTAAACACTACGCCCCGCCGATTGATATTGATATTGTGGATGTTTACAAGAGTGGATTTACCACGAGATCAAGGAGGCTAAACCCCTA
>JAHIAM010010083.1:0-63521 GCA_021605205.1 Aegilops longissima | reverse complement strand
TACTTTCACTGCTTTTGTCCCAGGATTTCCAATTTGAACCCAGGTGTCGCTTTGGCATCAACATCAATTTTCCGATTTGCCCCTTTGACAAACTCATTTTGGGGCCCGAGTGATTTCCCATTAACAACCCATAATTAGGGCCATCAACATTACGTTTCCGATTCTGCCCGCTTCGTGGACAATTACTCACCATTTTGGGGTCCCAGAGTGATTTCACGATAAATGAACCACGGGTAAGTTCACGTTTCATCAACACATAGTTTTGGCCATTCGCCCGCTTTGGACAATTACTCATTGTTTGGGGTCCGATTGATTTCCAGATTGACGAACCACGGGTGCTTATTGTGGTCATCAACACTCACGGTTTTTGGTCGATTCTGACCCGCTTCGTGGACTATTACTCACCTTTTGGGGTCCCAAAGCGATTTCCATGGTTGTTGAACCCAAGGTGCACGTTGTCATCATCAACAATTGCAATTTGGCCATTTTAGCCCTTTCTTGACTACCACTATTTGGTGTCCCGAGTGATTTCACATTGACGAACACCGGATATATTTACGTGTCGGTCATCAACACTAACAGTTTTGGCCATTCTGTCCGCTTCGTGGACTATTACTCACTGCTTTGGGGTCCCAAGTGATTTCCATGATTAACGAACTCGTGCGATGTCGGTCCTCAACACTCAGTGTTCATTTTGGCCCTTTTGGCCCGCTTCTGGATTATTACTCACCGCTTTTGGGTCGGAGGATTTCCACGACATGAACCCGGCTTATTACGGTCGGTCATCAACATTCACAGCTTTGGCCGATTCGCCCGATCATGGACAATTACTCACGCTTTGGGGTCCTAAAGTGATTTACATGATTACGAACCCGGGCAGGTCGGTCATCACTCACACTTTTGGACCCGAGTGATTTCGCATTAACGAACCCGCATTTACGTTCCATCAAGACTCACGTTTTTGTCGATTCACCTGCTTCATGGACTATTACTATTCGCTTTGGGGTCCCGGTTGATTTCCATAGTTGTCGGCCCAGTTCCGCTTATGTGTCGATCATCAATAGTCACAGTTTTGGTCGATTCTGTCCGCTTCATGGACTATTGCTCACGCTTTGGGGTCCCGAGTGATTTATGATTAACGAACTCGGTGCTTACGTCGGCCATCAACACACACGTTTTGGCCCATTTCATGGACTATTACTCACGCTTTGGGGTCCCGAGTGATTTCCACGATTATGAACCCCGGTGCGCGTATGTGTCCGTCATCAACACTCACGCTTTGCGATTCGCCCGCTTCGTGGACAATTACTCACTATTTTGGGGTCCTAAAGTGATTTCCACGATTAACGAACCTCTGGCGCGACGTTGGTCATCAACACTCACATTTTGGCCGATTCGCTTTCATGGACAATTACTCACAGCTTTGGGATCCCAGAGTGATTTCACATTAATGAACCCTGGGTGCTTTTACGCTTCGTCATCAACACTCAGTTTTTTTTCGATTCGACCCGCTTGTGGATTATTACTCACCTTTTGGGGTCCCGTGATTTCATAGTTGTTCAACCGCAGTTGTGCTTACGTGTCGGTCATCAACACTCACAGTTTTGGGTGATTCTCGCCTGCTTGAGAGTATTACTCACTATTTGGGGCCCGAGTGATTTCCAACATTAACAAACCCTGTGCGCGCTTTACGGTCGATCATCAACACTCAGATTTTGCCGATTCTAGCCCGCTTCGTGGACTATTACTCACCGTTTGGGGTCCCGGAGTGATTTACATTAATGAACCCGAGTGTGTTTCGTGTGGTCATCAACACTCAAGTTTTGCCGATTCGCCCGCTTGCGGACAATTACTCACCGTTTGGGGCCCCGAGTGATTTCCACGATTAACGAACCTCCGTATGGCTTACGTCGGTCATCAACATTCACAGTTTTGGCCGATTCTGCAGTTTCATGGACATTACTCACCATTTTGGGGTCCCGAGTGATTTCACGATAATGAACCCGGGTGTTCACGCTTGGTCATCAACATACAGTTTTGGATTCTGGCCCGCTTGGACAATTACTCATTGTTTTGGGGTCCCAGATGATTTCGTGATTGACGAACCACTGGTGCGCTTACGTGTTGGTCATCAACACTCACAGTTTTTGCTTCTCAGACGCTTCTGGACTATTACTCACTGTTTTGGGTCCCAAGCGATTTCCGGTTGTGAACCTCAAGGTGCAGGACGGTTTCATCAACAATTGCATTTTGGATTTAGCCCTTTTCATGGACTACCACTCATTTTGGTGTCCCGAGTGATTTCATTGATTAACACCGATATATTTACGGTTGGTCATCAACACTCACAGTTTTGGCATTTATTCGCCCTTCGTGGACTATTACTCATGCTTTGGGGTCCAAGGTGATTTCCATGATTAACGAACCTAGTGCGTTACGTGTCGGTCCTCAACACTCACAGTTTTGGCGATTTTGCCCTTGGCCCTTCATGGATTATTACTCACCGCTTTGGTTCGGAGTGATTTCACATTAATGAACCCGAGCTGCTATGGTTCGGCCATCAACATTCACAGTTTGGCCGATTCTGCCCGTATCATGGACAATTGCTCACTGCTTTGGGGTCCTAAAGTGATTTACATGATTAGAACCTGTGCGTTACTTGGTCATCAACACTCACACTTTTGACCAGAGTGATTTCTGCAATTAATCTAACCCCGTGCATTTACGCGGTCATCAAGACTCACGTTTTGTCGATTGGCTCATGGACTATTACTATTCGCTGGGGTCCCGTTATTTCCATAGTGTCGGCCTTCGCTTATGTCGCATCATCAATAGTCACGCTTTTGGTCGATTCTGTCCTGCTGTGGACTATTGCTCACCGCTTTGGGTCCCGGGATTTCCATGATTAACGAACCGAGTGTTTACGTCGGCCATCAACACACAAAGTTTTGGCGATTTTGCCCATTTCATGGACTATTACTCACGCTTGGGGTCCCGGAGTGATTTCCACGATTAATGAACCCGGTCGCGACGTGTCCGTCATCAACACTCACGCTTTTCGATTCTGCCCGCTTCGTGGACAATTACTCACTATTTTGGGGTCCTAAAGTGATTTCCAATTAATGAACCCCGGTGGCGCATCGGTTGGTCATCAACACTACAGTTTTGGCCGATTCTCGCCCGCTTCGGACAATTACTCCAGTTTGGGATCCCGAGTGATTTCCACGATTAACGAACCCCGGGCATTTACGCTTCGTCATCAACACTCGTTTTTTTCCGATTCTCACCTGCTTCGTGGATTATTACTCACCGCTTTGGGGTCCCGGTGATTTCCATGATTGTTCAACCAGTGTGCTTACGGTCGGTCATCAACACTCACGCTTTTGGGATTCGCCCGCTTCAGAGAATTACTCATTTTGGGGCCCCGAGTGATTTCCAACATTAACAAACCCGTGGTGCTTACGGTCGATCATCAACACTCACAGATTTTGCGATTCTAGCCGCTTCGTGGACTATTACTCACCGTTTTGGGGTCCCAAGTGATTTTCAGTTAATGAACCCCGAGTGTGTTTCGTGTGGTCATCAACACTCATAGTTTTGGCGATTCTGCCCGCTTCGGGACATTACTCACTGTTTGGGGCCCGAGTGATTTCCACATTAACTAACCCTGTATGCGCTTACGCTGTCATCAACATTCACAGTTTTTGGCCGATTCTGCCCGCTTCGTGGACAATTACTCACCATTTTGGGGTCCCAGAGTGATTTCCATGATAATGAACCACGGGTAAGTTCACGCTTCGTCATCAACACTAAGTTTTGGCCAATTCGCCCGCTTATGGACAATTACTCATTGTTTTGGGGTCCTGATTGATTTCCACGATTGACGAACCACGGGTGCGCTTACGGTTGGTCATCAACACTCACGGTTTTGCCGATTCTGACCGCTGTGGACATTACTCACCGTTTTGGGGTCCCAAAGTGATTTCCATGGTTGTTAACCCAAGTGCACGTCGGTCATCAACAATTGCAATTTGGCTCATTTAGCCCTTTCTTGACTACTACTCATTTTGGTGTCCCGAGTGATTTCACATTGACAACACCGGATATATTTACGTTCGGTCATCAACACTAACAGTTTTGCGATTCTGCCCGCTTCATGGACTATTACTCACGCTTTGGGGTCCCAAGGTGATTTCCATGATTAACAACTCAGGTGCTACGTGTCGGTCCTCAACATCAGCTTTGCCGATTTTGGCCTGCTTTATGGATTATTACTCACCGCTTTTGGTCGGAGTGATTTCCACGAATGAACCCGTAATTACGGTCGGTCATCAACATTCACGCTTTGATTCGCCCGTATCTGGACAATTACTCACCGTTTGGGGTCCTAAAGTGATTTCATGATTAACTAACGGTGCTACGGTCGGTCATCAACACTCACCTGTTTTGGAGTCCCTAGAGTGATTTCACGAATTAACTAACCCCGGGTCGCGATTTACGTGTCCGGTCATCAAACTCACAGTTTTGTCGATTCTCGCCTGTTTCATGGACTATTACTCACGTTTTGGGGTCCTGCTGATTTCCATGATTAAGAACTCGGCCTGTTCCTTTATCGTGTCACATCAATCACTACAGCTTTGGTCGATTCTGCCGCTTCATGGACTATTACTCACGCTTTGGGGTCCCGAGTGATTTCCATGATTAGAACTCGGTGCTACGTGTCGCCATCAACACATGCGTTTTGGTCGATTCTGCCGCTTTCATGGACTATTACTCACCGCTTTGGGGTCCCGGAGTGATTTACCAGTTGAACCCGGTGCGCTTACGTGTCGCCATCAACACTACAGCTTTTGGCCGATTTCGCCCGCTTCATGGACAATTACTCACTTTTGGGGTCCTGAGTGATTTCACATTAATGAACCCTGGTGCGCACGTGTCGGCTCATCAACACTCACAGTTTTGGCCGATTCTGCCCGCTTCGGACAATTACTCACTTTTGGGGTCCCGAGTGATTTCCACGAATGAACCTGGCTTACGCGTTGGTCATCAACACTCGTTTTTTCGATTCTCGCCCGCTGTGATATTACTCACCGCTTTGGGGTCCCGATTGATTTACGATTAACAACCCTGTTGCGCTTTACGGTCATCATCAACACTCACAGCTTTGTGATTCTGCCCGCTTCGTGGATATTACTCACTATTTTGGGGTCCCGAGTGATTTCCAACATTAACAAACCCTGTGGTTTCGTGTCGATCATCAACACTCACAGTTTTGCCGATTCTCGCCCGCTTGCGGACTATTACTCACTGCTTTGGGGTCCCGAGTGATTTCACGATTAACGAACCCGGTGTTTACCGTTGGTCATCAACACTCATGTTTTTGCCGATTCGCCCGCTTCGGACAATTACTCACCGTTTGGGGTCCGAGTGATTTCCACGATAATTGAACCTCGGTGCTTACGTTCGGTCATCAACATTCAGTTTTGGCCATTCTTGCCCGCTTCGTGACAATTACTCACCATTTTGGGGTCCCGAGTGATTTCCATGATGAACCACGGGTAATTACGCGTTCGTCATCAACACTCAACAGTTTTGCCATTCTGCCCGCTTCGGACTATTACTCACTGTTTTGGGGTCCCGAGTGATTTCCACGATTAACTTAACCACGGGTGGATTCACGTCGGTCTCAACACTACGTTTTGTCATTTGCCCGCTTGTGGACTATTACTCACTGTTTTGGGGTCCCGATGATTTCATGATTGATTGAACCCGGTGCTTACGTGTCGGTCATCAACATTCACAGTTTTGCGATTCTGCCCGCTTTGGACATTACTCACTCTTTTGGGGTCCCAAGTGATTTCCATGGATTAACACCTAGTGCTTTACGTGTTGTCATCAACACTACAGTTTTGGCCGATTTGCCCGCTTGTGGACTATTACTCACTGTTTGGGGTCCCAGTGATTTCCATGATTAACTAACTCCGCGTGCATTTACGGTCGGTCATCAACACTCACAATTTTGTCCGATTTTGGCCCGCTTCAGGATATTACTCACCGCTTTGGGTCCCGAGGATTTCCATGATTAACTAACCCGGTGCACGCTTACGTGTCGGTCATCAACATCACAGTTTGCCGATTTCGCCCGTATGTGACTATTACTCACGCTTTGGGGTCCAAGTGATTTCCATGATTAACTAACCGCCGGTGAAAACGCTTATGGTCGTCCATCAACACTCACACTTTTGGCCTGAGTGATTTCCCATTAACGAACCCGGGTATTACGTCGCATCAAACTCCTTTTGGATTCTCCCGTTATGGACTATTACATTAGTTTGGGCCCGATTCATGTGCAAGCCCTGCGATGTGTCGTCATCAAACTCACAGTTTTGGTCGATTCTGCCCGCTTGGGACTATTACTCACTGCTTTTGGGGTCCCGAGTGATTTCCATGATTAACGAACTCGGGCGTTGCACGGTCGGTCATCAACATCACAGCTTTGCATTCTGCCCTTTCATGGACTATTACTCACGCTTTGGGATCCCGAGTGATTTCCACGATTAATGAACCTGGTGCACGTGTTCGCCATCAACACTCACGTTTTGGGATTCTGCCCGCTTCAGGACTATTACTCACTGTTTGGGGTCCTGAGTGATTTCCAGATTAACAACCCTGGTGCTTACGTTGTCATCATCAACACTTCACGTTTTGCCAATTCTGCCCGCTTTTCTGGACAATTACTCACTGTTTGGGGTCCCGAGTGATTTCCATCGATTAATGAACCTGGGTGTTTCGTCTGGTCATCAACACTCACAGTTTTGGGATTCTGGCCCGCTTCGGACATTACTCACGTTTGGGGTCCCGAGTGATTTCCACGATTAACAACCTCACATGGGGCGCTTTACGTGGCGGTCATCAACATTCACAGTTTTTGGCCGATTCTGCCCGCTTCGTGGACAATTACTCACCATCTTGGGGTCCTGAGTGATTTCCACGATAAATGAACCACGGGTAAGTTCACGCTTCGTCATCAACACAACAGTTTTGCCAATTCTGCCCGCTTGTGGACAATTACTCATTGTTTTGGGTCCCGATTGATTTCACGATTACTAACCACGGTGGATTTACGTGTTGGTCATCAACACTCACGGTTTTTGTCTATTCTGACCCGCTTCGTGGACTATTACTCACGTTTGGGGTCCCAGTGATTTCCATGGTTGTCGAACCCAGGTGCTAGCACGTTGTCATCAACATTGCAATTTTGGCCGATTTTAGCCCGCTTTGGACTACCACTCATTTTGGGGTCCCGAGTGATTTCCATGACTGACTAACACCGGATATATTTACGGTGGTCATCAACACTAACAGTTTTGCCGATTCTGCCCGCTTCGTGGACTATTACTCACCGCTTTGGGGTCCCAAGGTGATTTCCATTGATTACGTAACTCCGTGCGATCCTGTCGGTCCTCAACACTCACATTTTGTCCGATTTGGCTGCTTGGGATTATTACTCACCGCTTTGGGTTCGGAGGATTTCCATGATTAATGAACCCCGGGCACGCACGTTCGGTCATCAACATTCAGCTTTTGATTCGCCCGTATCGTGGACAATTACTCACCGTTTTGGGGTCCTAAAGTGATTTCATGATTAACTAACCGAAGGCTTTATGTCGGTCATCAACACTCACACTTTTGGACCCCGAGTGATTTCACCATTAACGAACCTCGGTGCATTTACGTTCGTCATCAAGACTGCGTTTTTGTTCATTCTGACCTGCTTCATGGACTATTACTATTAGTTTTGGGCCCTGATTTCCATGTTGTGGGCCCATGTTCCGCTTATGTGTCGATCATCAACATCACAGTTTGGTCGATTCTGTCCCGCTTCGGACTATTGCTCACTGCTTTTGGGTCCTGAGTGATTTCCATGATTAACGAACTCGGGTAGCGTATGTCGGCCATCAACACACACAGCTTTTGCGATTTTGGCCCATTTCATGGACTATTATCACCGTCTTGGGATCCCGGAGTGATATCCACGATTAATGAACCCCGGTGCGCTTACGTGTCCGCATCAACACTCACGCTTTGCGATTCCGCCTGCTTCGTGACAATTACTCACTGTCTTTGGGGTCCTAAAGGATTTCCATGATTAATCGAACTCCGGCGCGTTACGGTTTGGTCTTCAACATTCACGCTTTGGCCGATTCTGGCCCTTTCATGGACAATTACTCACGCTTTGGGATCCCAGAGTGATTTCACGATTCAATGAACCATGGGTATTTACGTCGGTCATCAACACTCACGCTTTGGTGATTCTGCCCGCTTCAGAGTATTACTCACTATTTTGGGGCCCCGAGTGATTTCCAACATTAACAAAACCTCAGGTGCGCTTACGTGTCGATCATCAACACTCACGATTTTGCCAATTCTAGCCCGCTTCCGACTATTACTCACTGCTTTGGGGTCCCTGAGTGATTTCACGATTAATGAACCCCGAGTGTGTTTCCGTGTTGGTCATCAACACTCATAGTTTTTGCCGATTCGCCCGCTTCGTGGACAATTACTCACCGCTTGGGGCCCGGAGTGATTTCACGATTAACTAACCTCACGAGTGCTTACGATGGTCATCAACATTCAGCTTTTTGGCCGATTTCTGCCCGCTTGTGGACAATTACTCACCATCTTGGGGTCCCAGAGTGATTTCACGATAAATGAACCACAGGAAAGTTCACGCTTCCGGCTATCAACACAAACAGTTTTGGCCAATTCGCCCGCTTGGACAATTACTCATTGTTTTGGGGTCCCGATTGATTTCACGCATTGAAGAACCATGGGTGCGTATGTGTTGGACATCTACACTCACGGTTTTTGTCGATTCTAACGCTTGTGGACTATTACACACTGCTTTGGGTGCCAAAGCGATTTCCATGGTTGTTGAACCTCAAGGTGCACCGACGAGTGGTCATCAACAATTGCAATTTTGGCCAATTTTGGCCCGCTTCATGGACTACTACTCATTTTGGGGTCCGAGTGATTTCCATGATTGATTAACACCGATATGTTTACGGTTGGTCATCAACACTAACGGTTTTGGCCGATTCTGGCCGCTTCGGACTATTACTCACCGCTTTGGGGTCTCAAGGTGATTTCCATGATTAACGAACTCCGGGTGCGCTTACGTGTCGGTCCTCAAGACTCACGTTTGGCCGATTTTGGCCCGCTTCGTGGACTATTACTCACTGTTTTGGGGTCTCAAGGTGATTTCACGATTAATGAACCCTGTGCTGCTTACGTGTCGGTCTTCAACATTCACGCTTTGGCCAATTCTCGCCCGATATGGACAATTACTCACTGTTTTGGGGTCCTAAAGTGATTTCCATGATTAATGAACCTGCGTGCTTTTGTATCGGTCAATAACACTACAGTTTTGACTCACGGTATTTGATCCCGGAGTGATTTCCACGATTAACAAAACCGTGGTGCATTTATGTTTCGTCATCAACACTAGCAGTTTTGTCGATTCTCGACCGCTTCGTGGATCATTACTCACCGCTTTGAGGTCTCAAGCGATTTCTAGTTGTTCAACGCAAGTTGTGCTTACGTGTCGGTCATCAACACTCACAGTCCTGTTCGATTCTGTCCGCTTGAGAGTATTACTCACTATTTTGGGGCCCTGAGTGATTTCCAACATTAACAAACCCTGTGGTGCGCTTACGTGTCGGTCATCAACACTCACGCTTTTTGCCGATTCTAGCCCGCTTGGTGGACTATTACTCACCGTTTTGGGGTCCCGAGTGATTTCCATGATTAATGAACCTCGAGGTGTTTCCGTGTTGGTCATCAACACTCATAGTTTTTGCCGATTCAGCCCGCTTTGGACAATTACTCACTGTTTGGGGCCCCGAGTGATTTCCACGATTAATCTAACCCCATTGTGCGCTTACGTATGGTCATCAACATTCACAGTTTTTTACGATTCTGCCCATTTCATGGACAATTACTCATTGTTTTGGGGTCCCGATTGATTTCCACGATTGACTAACCATGGGTGCGCTTATGTGTTGGCATCAACACTCACGGTTTTGTCGATTCGACCGCTTCGGACTATTACAATCGCTTTGGGGTCCCAAACCATTTCCATGGTTGTTGAACCTCAAGGTGCGCCGACGAGTCGGTCATCAAATTGCAATTTTGGCCGATTTTGGCCCATTTATTGACTACTATCATTTTGGGGTCCCGAGTGATTTCCACGATTGACTTAACACCGGATATGTTTACGGTCGGTCATCAACACTAACGGTTTGGCCGATTCTGCCCTGCTTCATGGACTATTACTCACCGCTTTGGGGTCCTAGGTGATTTCCGTGATTAACTAACTCGGCTTAGCGCCGGCCTTCAACACTCACAGCTTTTAGCGATTTGGCCCGCTTTGTGGATTATTACTCACCGCTTTGGGTTCCCGAGTGATTTCCACGATTAATGAACCCCGGCGCTGCTTCGCTGGTCATCAACATTCACGCTTACGATTCGCCCGTATCATGGACAATTACTCACCGCTTTGGGGTCCTAAAGTGATTTCACGATTAACTAACCTCGGGTGCGCGACGGTCGGTCATCAACACTCACAGCTTTTGGTCGATTCTGCCCGCTTCGTGACTATTACTCACCGTTTTGGGGTCCCGAGTGATTTCCATGATTAACCAACTCGGTGCGTTACGACGCCATCAACACACACGCTTTGGCTAATTTTGGCCCATTTCATGGACTATTACTCACTATCTTGGGGTCCCTGAGTGATTTCCACGACACGAACCCGGGTGCGCTTACGTGTCCGCCATCAACACTCACAGCTTTTGACCGATTCTGGCCCGCTTCATGGACAATTACTCACCGTTTGGGGTCCTAAAGTGATTTCCACGAATGAACCCTGGGTGCGCACGGTTTGTCCATCAACACTTACGCTTTCGATTCTGCCCGCTTGCGACAATTACTCACTGTTTGGGATCCCGAGTGATTTCCATGATTAATGAACCCCGGGTGCATTTACGCTTTGGTCATCAACACTCATGGTTTTGTCAATTCGACCTGCTTCGTGGATTATTACTCACAGTTTTGGGGTTCCGCGATTTATAGTTATTCAACCGCAAGTTGCGCTTTACGTGTCGGTCATCAACACTCACGCTTCGCTGATTCGACCGCTTTCAGAGTATTACTCACTATTTTGGGGCCTCGAGTGATTTCGACGCTAACAAACCCTGTGGTGCGCTATATGTCGTCATCAAAACTCACGTTTTTGCCGATTCGCCCGCTTGGGACTATTACTAACTGTGTTAGTCCCGTGTGATTTCCACGAATGAACCCCGAGGTGTTTGTGTTGGTCATCAACACTCACAGCTTTTTGCCGATTATGGCCCGCTTCGTGGAATATTACTCACCGCTTGGGCCCCTGAGTGATTTCCATGATTAACTAACCTCGTGTGCGCTACATGCGGTCATCAATATTCACAGTTTTTGGCCGATTCGACCGCTTCGTGGACTATTACTCACCATTTTGGGGTCCCAGAGTGATTTACACGATAAATGAACCACGGGTAAGTTCACGGTCGGTCATCAACACTCACATTTTTGGCTGATTCTAGCCCGCTTTGGGGTACCAGATTGATTTCCACGATTGACTAACCACGGGTGCGCTTATTTGTGGCATCAACACTCACAGCTTTTGTCGATTCTGATTCGCTTGCGGACTATTACTCACCGCTTTGGGGTCCCAAAGCGATTTCCATGGTTGTAGAACCCTCAAGGTGCGTGACGCTTGGTCATCAACAATTGCAATTTTGGCCGATTCTCGCCCGCTTTTGACCACTACTCATTTTGGGGTCCCGAGTCATTTCCACGATTGATTTAACACCGGGTATGTTTACATATCGGTCATCAACACTAACAGTTTTGGACGATTCTAGCCGCTTCATGGATTATTACTCACCATTTTGGGGTCCCAAAGCGATTTCCATGGTTGTTGAACCCAAGGTGCTCGAGGTGTCGGTCATCAACAATTGCAATTTTGGCCGATTATGGCCCGCTTCTTGACTACTACTCATTTTGGAGTCCCGAGTGATTTCAGATTGACTTAACACCGGGTATGTTTATGTGTCGCATCAACACTCATAGTTTTGGCCGATTCTCGCCCGCTTCGGGACTATTACTCACTGCTTTGGGGTCCCAAGGTGATTTATAATTAACGATTCTGTGGTGTGTTTAGGTGTCGATCCTAAAATTCACAGTTTTGGCTGCTTGCCCGCTTTCATGGACAATTACTCACTGTTTTGGATCCTGAGTGATTTCCACGATTAACGTAACCCCGGGTGCATTTACGCTTCGTCATCAACACCTGGGTTTTGCCGATTCTCGACTTTCATGGACCATTACTCACGCTTTGGGGTCCCGCGATTTCCATAGTTGTTCAATCGCAAGTTGCGCTTACGTGTCGGTCATCAACACTCACAGTTCGCTGATTCTGCCCGCTTCAGAGAGTAGTACGACTATTTTGGGGCCCCGAGTGATTTCCAACATTAACAAACCCAAGCGCTTATATGTCGGTCATCAACACTCACAGCTTTTGCCGATTCTGCCCGCTTCATGGACTATTACTAATGTGTTAGTCCCGGAGTGATTTCACGATTAAAGAACCATGGAGGTTTTATGTGTTGGTCATCAACACTACGTTTTGCCGATTCGCCCGCTTTGGACTATTACTCACCGTTGGGGCCCGAGTGATTTCCAAGGGGGGCCCCTTTTGGCCATTTTTTTGGGGCCCAATATTTTTGGGTTTAAAATTTTTTGGGGGAAAAAAATTTTTTTATTTAAACCTTTGGGGTTTTTTTTTGGGGAATTTTTCCCGGTTTTTCCCCCTTTTTCCCTTTAAAACCCCCCTTTTCCCCCCGGGTTTTTCCCTTTTTGGGGTTTTTTTTTTTTAACCCCCCTTTTTCCCCAAACCTTTTTTCCCCCCCTTTTTTCCCCCCGGGGTTTTTAAATTTGATTTTTTTTTTGGGGGGGGCCCCCGGGTTTTTCAATTTTTTTGGACTTTAATTGGTTTTCCCCCCCCGGGGGGGAATTTCCAAAGGGGGGTTTTAAACAACCTCCCCCTTTCCCCTTTTTTCCCTTTTTTTGGGGAATTTTTTTTTTTTTCTTGGGCAAACCCTTTTTTTCCCCTTTAACTTTTAAATTTTCCCCCGGGGTTTCCCCGGGTTAAAGGGTTCCCCCCCCCATTTTTAAAAAATTTTTTTTCCTTTTATTTTTTTTGGGGGGGGGTTTTTTTGGGAAAACCAAATTTTATGTTTTTCCCAAAATTTTTTTTCCCCCTTCCCCCCAAAACCCCCTTTTGGGGAAATTTAAAAAATTTTGGGGGGGTCCTCAACACTCAAGTTTTGGCCTTTTCCCTTTTTTTTATTTTTTTGGGGGGAAAACCACGAAAAACCCCCCCGGGGCGGGTTTCCTTTCAAATTTTTGGGGCCCCCGGGTTTAAAAAAACCCCCGGGGTTTAAATTTTTAAAAAAACCCCCCGGGAAAAAAAGGCCCGCCCCTTTTAAAATTATTTTTGAAAAATTTTCCAAAAGGGAAGGTTTCCCCCCCCCTTTTTTTTTCCCCTTTTTTTTAAAAATTTTTGGGTTTGGGGGGTTTTTTTCCAAGGTTTTCCCAATTTGGGGCCCCCAAAACCCTTTTTCCCCCCCTTTTTTTTTTGGGGGGCCCAAAAAAACCCTTTTAAAAGGGTTTTTTTCCCCCCGGGCCCAAATTTTTGGGGGTTTTCCGGGGTTTTTTCCCCCAAATGGGGGTTTTTTTTTTTTCCCTTTTTTCCCCCTTTTTTTTTTTTTGGGGGTTTTTTCCCGGTTAAAACCAATTTTTGGCCGATTCTGGCCCGCTTCGTGGACTATTACTCACCATTTTGGGGTCCCCGAGTGATTTCCACGATAAATGAACCACGAGGTAAGTTCATGTGTCTGCCATCAACACTCAAAGTTTTGGCGGATTCTGCCCGCTTCATGGACAATTACTCACCGCTTTGGGGACCCAGATTGATTTCCACGATTGACGAACCACGGTGTGCGCTTACGTGTCGGTCATCAATACTCATGTTTTTTGTCGATTTTGACCTGCTTCAGAACTACTACTCTCGCTTTGGGGTCCCAAAGCGATTTCCATGGTTGTTGAACCCAAGGTGCGCCGACGTGTTGGTCATCAACAATTGCAATTTTGGCCGATTCTTGCCCGCTTTTGACTACTACTCATTTTGGGGTCCTGAGTGATTTCCACGATTGACTTAAAACCGTGTATGTTTACGTGTCGGTCATCAATAATAATAGTTTTGGCCGATTCTCGCACGCTTTCGTGGACTATTACTCGCTGTTTTGGGGTCCCAAGGTTTTTTCCATGATTAACTAAACCGGGAGCGCTTACGTGTCGGTCCTCAACACTCACAGCTTTTGGCCAATTTTGCCCTGCTTCGTGGATTATTACTCATTGCTTTGGGTTCCGGAGTGATTTCCACGATTAATGAACCCCGGGCTGCTTTACGTGTCGGTCATCAATATTCACAATTTTGGCCAATTCTCGCCCGCTTGTACAATTACTCACCGCTTTGGGGTCCTAAAGTGATTTCCACGATTAATGAACCCTCGGTGCGCGTACGTGGTTTGGTCGTCAACACTCACGGTTTTTGTCGATTCTGACCCTTTTCAGGACTATTACTCACCGCTTTGGGGTCCCAAAGCGATTTCCATGGTTGTTGAACCCCAAAGTGTGACGTGTCGGTCATCAACAATTGCAATTTTGGCCGATTCTGCCCGCTTTGACTACTACTCATTTTTGGGGTCCCGAGTCATTTCCACGATTGACTAACACCGGGTATGTTTACATGTCGGTCATCAACACTCATAGTTTTGGCCGATTCTAGCCCGCTTACGTGACTATTACTCACCGCTTTGGGGTCCCAAAGCGATTTCAATGGTTGTTGAACCCCAAGGTGCGCCGACGGTCGGTCATCAACAATTGCAATTTTGGCCGATTATGGCCCGCTTTTGACTACTACTCATTTTTGGGGTCCCGAGTGATTTCCATGATTGACGAACATCGGGTATGTTTATGTGTCGGTCATCAACACTCATAGTTTTGGCCGATTCTGGCCCGCTTCGTGGACTATTACTCACCGCTTTGGGGTCCCAAGGTGATTTCCATGATTAACGAACCTGTGGTGTGTTTAGGTGTCGGTCCTCAAAATTCACAGCTTTGGCCGATTCTGCCCGCTTTCATGGACAATTAATCACCGTTTTTGGATCCCGAGTGATTTCCACGATTAACGAACCCCGGGTGCATTTACGCTTCGGTCATCAACACTCACGGTTTTCGCCGATTCTCGACCCGCTTCATGGACCATTACTCACCGCTTTGGGGTCCCGCGATTTCCATAGTTGTTCAATCGCAAGTTGCGCTTACGTGTCGGTCATCAACACTCACAGTTCTGGCTGATTCTGGCCCGTTTCGTAGAGTAGTACGCACTATTTTGGGGCCCCGGAGTGATTTCCAACATTAACAAACCCAGTGTGCGTTGACGTGTCGGTCATCAACACTCACAGTTTTTGCCGATTCTGGCCCGTTTCATGGACTATTACTAACTGTGTTGGGGTCCCGGAGTGATTTCCACGATTAAAGAACCCCGGAGTGTGTTTATGTGTTGGTCATCAACACTCACAGTTTTTGCCGATTCTGGCCCGCTTCGTGGACTATTACTCACCGCTTGGGGTCCCGGAGTGATTTCCACGATTAACGAAGCCTGTGTGCGCTTACGTGTGGTCATCAACATTCACAATTTTTGGCCGATTCTGGCCCGTTTCGTGGACTAGTACTCACCATTTTGGGGTCCCTGAGTGATTTCCACGATAAATGAACCACGAGGTAAGTTCATGTGTCGGTCATCAACACTCAAAGTTTTGGCTGATTCTCGCCCGCTTCGTGGACAATTACTCACTATTTTGGGGTCCCAGATTGATTTCCATGATTGACGAAACCACGGGTGCGCTTACGTGTCGGTCATCAACACTCATGTTTTTTGTCGATTTTGACCCGCTTCATGGACTACTACTCCGCTTTGGGGTCCCAAAGCGATTTCCATGGATGTTGAACCCCAAGGTGCGCTACGACGTGTCGGTCATCAACAATTGCAATTTTGGCTGATTCTTGTCCGCTTTTGACTATTACTCATTTTTGGGGTCCCGAGTGATTTCCACGATTGAACGAAAACCGTGAATGTTTACGTGTCGGTCATCAATACCAATTGTTTTGGCCGATTCGCACGTTTCGTGGACTATTACTCGCTGTTTTTGGATCCCAGAGTGATTTCCACGATTAACGAACCCCGGAGTGTGTTTATGTGTTGGTCATCAACACTCACAGTTTTGGCCAATTTTGCCCCGTTTCGTGGATTATTACTCATTGCTTTGGGTTCCGGAGTGATTCCACGATTAATGAACCCTGGGGCGCGTTTACGTGTCGGTCATCAACATTCACAATTTTGGCCGATTCTCGCCCGCTTGCGGTACTATTACTCACTGTTTTGGGGTCCTAAAGTGATTTCCACGATTAAAGAACCCTGGGTGCGCGACGTGTCACGTCAAACACTCACGGTTTTTGTCGATTCTGACCCCTTTCGTGGACTATTACTCACCGCTTTGGGGTCCCAAAGCGATTTCCATGGTAGTTGAACCCTCAGGTGCGTGACGCGTTCGGTCATCAACAATTGCAATTTTGGCCGATTCTGGCCCGTTTCTTGGACTACTACTCATTTTTGGGGTCCCGGAGTCATTTCCACGATTGACGAACACCGGGGTATGTTTACATGTCGGTCATCAACACTAACAGTTTTGGCCGATTCTAGCCCGCTTGCGGGACTATTACTCACCGCTTTGGGGTCCCAAAGCGATTTCCATGGTTGTTGAACCCTCAGGTGCGCTTTACGTGTTTGGTCATCGACAATTGCAATTTTGGCCGATTATGGCCCGCTTTTGGGACTACTACTCATTTTTGGGGTCCCGAGTGATTTTCAGATTGACGAACACCGGGTATGTTTATGTCTCGGTCATCAACACTCATAGTTTTGGCCGATTCTCGCCCGCTTCGTGGACTATTACTCACTGCTTTGGGGTCCCAAGGTGATTTCCATGATTAACGAACCTGTGGTGTGTTTAGGTGTCGGTCCTCAAAATTCACAGCTTTTGACCGATTCTCGCCCGCTTTCATGGACAATTACTCACCGCTTTTGGCTCCCAGAGTGATTTCCACGATTAACGAACCCCGGGTGCATTTACGCTTTCGGTCATCAACACTCACAGTTTTCGTCGATTCTGACCCGTTTCGTGGACCATTACTCAGCGTTTTGGGGTCCCGAAGCGATTTCCATAGTTGTTCAACCGCAAGTTGCGCTTTACGTGTCGGTCATCAACACTCACAGCTTTGGCTGATTCTCGCCCGCTTCAGAGTAGTACTCACAATTTTGGGGCCCCGGAGTGATTTCCAACATTAACAAACCCCAGGGTGCGTTTACGTGTCGGTCATCAACACTCACAGTTTTTGCCGATTCTGGCCCGTTTCATGGACTATTACTAACTGTGTTGGGGTCCCGGAGTGATTTCCACGATTAAAGAACCCCGGAGTGTGTTTATGTGTTGGTCATCAACACTCACAGTTTTTGCCGATTCTGGCCCGTTTCGTGGACTATTACTCACTGTTTGGGGCCCCGGAGTGATTTCCACGATTAACGAACCCCCGTGTGCGCTTACGTGGCGGTCATCAACATTCACAATTTTTGGCCGATTCTGCCCGCTTGTGGACTATTACTCACCATTTTGGGGTCCCCGAGTGATTTCCACGATAAATGAACCACGAGGTAAGTTCATGTGTCGGTCATCAACACTCAAAGTTTTGGCGGATTCTCGCCCGCTTCATGGACAATTACTCACCGCTTTTGGGGACCCAGATTGATTTCCACGATTGACGAACCACGGGTGCGCGACGTGTCGGTCATCAATACTCATGTTTTTGTCGATTTTGACCCGATCGTCGAACTATTACTCTGCTTTGGGGTCCCAAAGCGATTTCCATGGTTGTTGAACCCTGGTGCGCTTGACGTGTTGGTCATCAACAATTGCAATTTTGGCCGATTCTTGCCCGCTTTTGACTACTACTCATTTTTGGGGTCCCGGAGTGATTTCCACGATTGACGAAAACCGGTGTATGTTTACGTGTCGGTCATCAATACTAATAGTTTTGGCCGATTCTGGCACGTTTCGTGGACTATTACTCGCTGTTTTGGGGTCCCAAGGTTTTTTCCATGATTAACGAAATCCGGGGAGCGTTTACGTGTCGGTCCTCAACACTCACAGTTTTGGCCAATTTTGCCCCGTTTCGTGGATTATTACTCATTGCTTTGGGTTCCGGAGTGATTTCCCACGATTAATGAACCCCGGGGCGCGTTTACGTGTCGGTCATCAATATTCACAATTTTGGCCAATTTTGGCCCGTTTCGTGTACAATTACTCACTGTTTTGGGGTCCTAAAGTGATTTCCACGATTAATGAACCCTCGGGTGCGCGACGGTTTGGTCGTCAACACTCACAGTTTTTGTTGATTCTCGACCCTTTCGTGGACTATTACTCACCGCTTTGGGGTCCCAAAGCGATTTCCATGGCTGTTGAACCCCAAGTGCGTGACGTGTCGGTCATCAACACTGCAATTTTGGCCGATTCTGCCCGCTTGGACTACTACTCATTTTTGGGGTCCCGGAGTCATTTCCACGATTGACGAACACCGGGGTATGTTTACATGTCAGTCATCGACACTAATAGTTTTGGCCGATTCTAGCCCGTTACGTGGACTATTACTCACCGCTTTGGGGTCCCAAAGCGATTTCCATGGTTGTTGAACCCTCAAGGTGCGCTTGACGTGTCTGGTCATCAACACTTGCAATTTTGGCCGATTATGGCCCGCTTTTGGACTATTACTCATTTTGGGGTCCCGGAGTGATTTCCATGATTGACGAACATCGGGTATGTTTATGTGTCGGTCATCAACACTCATAGTTTTGGCCGATTCTCGCCCGCTTGTGGACTATTACTCACCGCTTTGGGGTCCCAAGGTGATTTCCATGATTAACGAACCTGTGGTGTGTTTAGGTGTCGGTCCTCAAAATTCACAGTTTTGGCCGATTCTGGCCCGCTTTCATGGACAATTACTCACTGCTTTTGGATCCCAGAGTGATTTCCACGATTAACGAACCCCGGGTGCATTTACGCTTCGTCATCAACACTCACGCGGTTTTCGCCGATTCTCGACCTTTCATGGACCATTACTCACCGCTTTGGGGTCCCGGCGATTTCCATAGTTGTTCAATCGCAGTTGCGCTTACGTGTCGGTCATCAACACTCACAGCTTCTGCTGATTCTGCCCGCTTCAGAGTAGTACGACTATTTTGGGGCCCCGAGTGATTTCCAACATTAACAAACCCAGCAGCGCTTACGTGTCGGTCATCAACACTCACAGCTTTTGCCGATTCTGGCCCGCTTCATGGACTATTACTAACTGTTAGGGGTCCCGGAGTGATTTCCACGATTAAAGAACCCCGGAGGTGTTTATGTGTTGGTCATCAACACTCACAGTTTTTGCCGATTCTGCCCGCTTCATGGACTATTACTCACCGCTTGGGGCCCCGGAGTGATTTCCACGATTAACGAAGCCCGTGTGCGCTTACGTGTCGGTCATCAACATTCACAATTTTTGGCCGATTCTGGCCCGTTTCGTGGACTAGTACTCACCATTTTGGGGTCCCTGAGTGATTTCCACGATAAATGAACCACGAGGTAAGTTCATGTGTCGGTCATCAACACTCAAAGTTTTGGCTGATTCTGGCCCGTTTCGTGGAAAATTACTCACTATTTTGGGGTCCCAGATTGATTTCCATGATTGACGAACCACGGGTGCGCTACGTGTCGGTCATCAACACTCATGTTTTTGTTGATTTTGACCCGCTTCATGGACTATTACTCCGCTTTGGGGTCCCAAAGCGATTTCCATGGATGTTGAACCCTCAAGGTGCGCTGACGTGTCGGTCATCAACAATTGCAATTTTGTCTGATTCTTGTCCATTTCCTGGACTACTACTCATTTTTGGGGGCCCGGAGTGATTTCCACGATTGACGAAAACCGGTGAATGTTTACGTGTCGGTCATCAATACCAATAGTTTTGGCCGATTCTGGCACGTTTCGTGGACTATTACTCGCTGTTTTTGGATCCCAGAGTGATTTCCACGATTAACGAACCCCGGAGTGTGTTTATGTGTTGGTCATCAACACTCACAGTTTTGGCCAATTTTGCCCCGTTTCGTGGATTATTACTCATTGCTTTGGGTTCCGGAGTGATTTCCCACGATTAATGAACCCTGGGCCGCGTTTACGTGTCGGTCATCAACATTCACAATTTTGGCCGATTCTGGCCCGCTTGGGACTATTACTCACTGTTTTGGGGTCCTAAAGTGATTTCCACGATTAATGAACCCCGGGTGCGCGACGTGTTTGGTCGTCAACACTCACGGTTTTTGTCGATTCTAACCCGCTTCGTGGACTATTACTCACCGCTTTGGGGTCCCAAAGCGATTTCCATGGTAGTTGAATCCTAAGGTGCGTGACGTGTCGGTCATCAACACTTGCAATTTTGGCCGATTCTGCCCGCTTTTGACTACTACTCATTTTTGGGGTCCCGAGTCATTTCCACGATTGACTTAACACCGGGTATGTTTACATGTCGGTCATCAACACTAACAGTTTTGGCCGATTCTAGCCTGCTTCGTGGACTATTACTCACCGCTTTGGGGTCCCAAAGCGATTTCCATGGTTGTTGAACCCAAGGTGCGCTGACGTGTCGGTCATCGACACTTGCAATTTTGGCCGATTATGGCCCGCTTTTGGACTACTACTCATTTTTGGGGTCCCGGAGTGATTTTCATGATTGATTTAACACCGGGTATGTTTATGTCTCGGTCATCAACACTCATAGTTTTGGCCGATTCTCGCCCGCTTCGTGGACTATTACTCACTGCTTTGGGGTCCCAAGGTGATTTCCATGATTAACGAACTCCTGGTGTGTCTAGGTGTCGGTCCTCAAAATTCACAGCTTTTGACCGATTCTCGCCCGCTTTCATGGACAATTACTCACTGTTTTGGCTCCCAGAGTGATTTCCACGATTAACGAACCCCGGGTGCATTTACGCTTCGGTCATCAACACTCGCGTTTTCGCCGATTCTCGACCGCTTTCGTGGACCATTACTCACCGCTTTGAGGTCCCGGCGATTTCCATAGTTGTTCAACCGCAAGTTGCGCTTTACGGTCGGTCATCAACACTCACAGCTTTGCTGATTCTCGCCCGCTTTCAGAGAGTAGTACTCACAATTTTGGGGCCCCGGAGTGATTTCCAACATTAACAAACCCTGTGGTGCGCTTACGTGTCGGTCATCAACACTCACAGTTTTTGCCGATTCTGGCCCGCTTCATGGACTATTACTAACTGTGTTGGGGTCCCGAGTGATTTCCACGATTAAAGAACCCCGAGGTGTTTATGTGTTGGTCATCAACACTCACAGTTTTGCCGATTCTGCCCGCTTGTGGACTATTACTCACCGCTTGGGGCCCTGAGTGATTTCCACGATTAACGAACCCCGTGTGCGCTTACGTGGCGGTCATCAACATTCACAATTTTTGGCCGATTCTGCCCGCTTCATGGACTATTACTCACCATTTTGGGGTCCCCGAGTGATTTCCACGATAAATGAACCACGAGGTAAGTTCATGTGTCGGTCATCAACACTCAAAGTTTTGGCGGATTCTCGCCCGCTTCATGGACAATTACTCACCGCTTTGGGGACCCAGATTGATTTCCACGATTGACGAACCACGAGGTGCCTTTACGTGTCGGTCATCAATACTCATGTTTTTGTCGATTTTGACCTGCTTCAGAACTATTACTCTCTTTTTGGGGTCCCAAAGCGATTTCCATGGTTGTTGAACCCAAGGTGCGCCGACGTGTTGGTCATCAACAATTGCAATTTTGGCCGATTCTTGCCCGTTTCTTGGACTACTACTCATTTTTGGGGTCCCGGAGTGATTTCCACGATTGACGAAAACCGGTGTATGTTTACGTGTCGGTCATCAATACTAGTAGTTTTGGCCGATTCTGGCACGTTTCGTGGACTATTACTCGCTGTTTTGGGGTCCCAAGGTTTTTTCCATGATTAACGAAATCCGGGGAGCGTTTACGTGTCGGTCCTCAACACTCACAGTTTTGGCCAATTTTGCCCCGTTTCGTGGATTATTACTCATTGCTTTGGGTTCCGGAGTGATTTCCCACGATTAATGAACCCCGGGGCGCTTACGTGTCGGTCATCAATATTCACAATTTTGGCCAATTCTCGCCCGCTTGTACAATTACTCACCGCTTTTGGGGTCCTAAAGTGATTTCCACGATTAACGAACCCTGGGTGCGCGACGTTGTCGGTCGTCAACACTCAAGGTTTTTGTCGATTCTGACCCTTTCGTGGAACTATTACTCACCGCTTTGGGGTCCCAAAGCGATTTCCATGGCTGTTGAACCCTCAAGTGCGTGACGTCGGTCATCAACACTTGCAATTTTGGCCGATTCTCGCCCGCTTTGGACTACTACTCATTTTTGGGGTCCCGAGTCATTTCCACGATTGACGAACACCGGGTATGTTTACATGTCACCATCGACACTAATAGTTTTGGCCGATTCTAGCCCGCTTCGTGGACTATTACTCACCGCTTTGGGGTCCCAAAGCGATTTCCATGGTTGTTGAACCCAAGGTGCGCTGATGTGTCGGTCATCAACAATTGCAATTTTGGCCGATTATGGCCCGCTTTTGACTACTACTCATTTTTGGGGTCCCGAGTGATTTCCATGATTGACGAACATCGGGTATGTTTATGTGTCGGTCATCAACACTCATAGTTTTGGCCGATTCTCGCCCGCTTCGTGGACTACTACTCACCGCTTTGGGGTCCCAAGGTGATTTCCATGATTAACGAACCTGTGGTGTGTTTAGGTGTCGGTCCTCAAAATTCACAGTTTTGGCCGATTCTGGCCCGTTTTCATGGACAATTACTCACTGTTTTTGGATCCCAGAGTGATTTCCACGATTAACGAACCCCGGGGTGCATTTACGTTTCGGTCATCAACACTTGCGGTTTTCGTCGATTCTGACCCGTTTCGTGGAACATTACTCAGCGATTTGGGGTCCCGAAGCGATTTCCATAGTTGTTCAACCGCAAGTTGCGCTTACGTGTCGGTCATCAACACTCACAGTTCTGGCTGATTCTGGCCCGTTTCGTAGAGTAGTACTCACAATTTTGGGGCCCCGGAGTGATTTCCAACATTAACAAACCCCAGGGTGCGTTTACGTGTCGGTCATCAACACGCACAGTTTTGCCGATTCTCGCCCGCTTCATGGACTATTACTAACTGTGTTGGGGTCCCGGAGTGATTTCCACGATTAAAGAACCCCGGAGTGTGTTTATGTGTTGGTCATCGACACTCACAGTTTTTGCCGATTCTGGCCCGCTTCATGGACTATTACTCACCGCTTTGTGGTCCCAGAGTGATTTCCACGATTAACGAACCCCGTGTGCGCTACGTATGGTCATCAACATTCACAATTTTTGCCCAATTCTGGCCCGTTTCGTGGACTATTACTCACCATTTTGGGGTCCCTGAGTGATTTCCACGATAAATGAACCACGAGGTAAGTTCATGTGTCGGTCATCAACACTCAAAGTTTTGGCGGATTCTGGCCCGTTTCATGGACAATTACTCACTGTTTTGGGGTCCCAGATTGATTTCCACGATTGATTTAACCACGGGTGCGCTTACGTGTCGGTCATCAACACTCATGTTTTTGTCGATTTTGACCCGTTTCGTAAACTACTACTCTCTATTTTGGGGTCCCAAAGCGATTTCCATGGTTGTTGAACCCCAAGGTGCGCTGACGTGTTGGTCATCAACAATTGCAATTTTGGCCGATTCTTGCCCGTTTCTTGGACTACTACTCATTTTTGGGGTCCCGGAGTGATTTCCACGATTGACGAAAACCGGTGTATGTTTACGTGTCGGTCATCAATACTAATAGTTTTGGCCGATTCTGGCACGTTTCGTGGACTATTACTCGCTGTTTTGGGGTCCCAAGGTTTTTTCCATGATTAACGAAATCCGGGGAGCGTTTACGTGTCGGTCCTCAACACTCACAGTTTTGGCCAATTTTGCCCCGTTTCGTGGATTATTACTCATTGCTTTGGGTTCCGGAGTGATTTCCCACGATTAATGAACCCCGGGGCGCGTTTACGTGTCGGTCATCAATATTCACAATTTTGGCCAATTCTGGCCCGCTTGTACAATTACTCACTGCTTTGGGGTCCTAAAGTGATTTCCACGATTAATGAACCCTGGGTGCGCTTACGTTGTTTGGTCGTCAACACTCAAGGTTTTTGTCGATTCTGACCTTTTCGTGAACTATTACTCACCGCTTTGGGGTCCCAAAGCGATTTCCATGGCTGTTGAACCCTCAAGGTGCGTGACGCGTCGGTCATCAACAATTGCAATTTTGGCCGATTCTGGCCCGCTTTTTGACTACTACTCATTTTTGGGGTCCCGGAGTCATTTCCACGATTGACGAACACCGGGGTATGTTTACATGTCGGTCATCGACACTAATAGTTTTGGCCGATTCTAGCCCGTTACGTGGACTATTACTCACCGTTTTGGGGTCCCAAAGCGATTTCCATGGTTGTTGAACCCCAAGGTGCGCTGACGTGTCGGTCATCAACAATTGCAATTTTGGCCGATTATGGCCCGTTTCTTGGACTACTACTCATTTTTGGGGTCCCGGAGTGATTTCCAGGATTGACGAACATCGGGGTATGTTTATGTGTCGGTCATCAACACTCATAGTTTTGGCCGATTCTCGCCCGCTTCGTGGACTACTACTCACCGCTTTGGGGTCCCAAGGTGATTTCCATGATTAACTAACCTGTGGTGTGTTTAGGTGTCGGTCCTCAAAATTCACAGCTTTGGCCGATTCTCGCCCGCTTTCATGGACAATTACTCACTGTTTTTGGATCCCGAGTGATTTCCACGATTAACGAACCCCGGTGCATTTACGCTTCGTCATCAACACTTGCGGTTTTCACGATTCTGACCGCTTCGTGGAACATTACTCACCGATTTGGGGTCCCGGCGATTTCCATAGTTGTTCAACCGCAAGTTGCGCTTACGTGTCGGTCATCAACACTCACAGTTCTGGCTGATTCTGGCCCGTTTCGTAGAGTAGTACTCACAATTTTGGGGCCCCGGAGTGATTTCCAACATTAACAAACCCCAGGGTGCGTTTACGTGTCGGTCATCAACACGCACAGTTTTTGCCGATTCTGGCCCGTTTCATGGACTATTACTAACTGTGTTGGGGTCCCGGAGTGATTTCCACGATTAAAGAACCCCGGAGTGTGTTTATGTGTTGGTCATCGACACTCACAGCTTTTGCCGATTCTGCCCGCTTCATGGACTATTACTCACCGCTTTGGGCCCTCAGAGTGATTTCCACGATTAACTAACCCCGTGTGCGCTTACGTGGCGGTCATCAACATTCACAATTTTTGCCCAATTCTGGCCCGCTTGTGGACTATTACTCACCATTTTGGGGTCCCCGAGTGATTTCCACGATAAATGAACCACGAGGTAAGTTCATGTGTCGGTCATCAACACTCAAAGTTTTGGCGGATTCTCGCCCGCTTCATGGACAATTACTCACCGCTTTGGGGTCCCGATTGATTTCCACGATTGATTTAACCACGGGTGCGCTTACGTGTCGGTCATCAACACTCATGTTTTTGTCGATTTTGACCTGCTTCAGAACTATTACTCTCTATTTTGGGGTCCCAAAGCGATTTCCATGGTTGTTGAACCCTAAGGTGCGCCGACGGTTGGTCATCAACAATTGCAATTTTGGCCGATTCTTGCCCGCTTTTGACTACTACTCATTTTTGGGGTCCCGAGTGATTTCCACGATTGATTTAAAACCGTGTATGTTTACGGTCGGTCATCAATACTAATAGTTTTGGCCGATTCTCGCACGCTTGCGGACTATTACTCGCTGTTTTGGGGTCCCAAGGTTTTTCCATGATTAACGAAACCGGGAGCGCTTACGTGTCGGTCCTCAACACTCACAGCTTTTGGCCAATTTTGCCCTGCTTCGTGGATTATTACTCATTGCTTTGGGTTCCGGAGTGATTTCCACGATTAATGAACCCCGGGCGCGCTTACGTGTCGGTCATCAATATTCACAATTTTGGCCAATTCTGGCCCGCTTTGCGTACAATTACTCACCGTTTTGGGGTCCTAAAGTGATTTCCACGATTAATGAACCCTGGGTGCGCGACGTGTTTGGTCGTCAACACTCACGGTTTTTGTCGATTCTGACCGCTTTCGTGGACTATTACTCACCGCTTTGGGGTCCCAAAGCGATTTCCATGGCTGTTGAACCCAAGGTGCGTGACGCGTCGGTCATCAACACTTGCAATTTTCGCCGATTCTCGCCCGCTTTTGACTACTACTCATTTTTGGGGTCCCGAGTGATTTCCACGATTGACTTAACACCGGGTATGTTTACATGTCGGTCATCGACACTAACAGTTTTGGCCGATTCTAGCCCGTTACGTGGACTATTACTCTTTGTTTTGGGGTCCCAAGGTTTTTTCCATGATTGACGAAATCCGGGGAGCGTTTACGTGTCGGTCCTCAACACTCACAGTTTTGGCCAATTTTGCCCCATTTCGTGGATTATTACTCATTGCTTTGGGTTCCGGAGTGATTTCCCACGATTAATGAACCCCGGGGCGCGTTTACGTGTTGGTCATCAATATTCACAATTTTGGCCAATTCTCGCCCGCTTGTGTACAATTACTCACCGTTTTGGGGTCCTAAAGTGATTTCCACGATTAATGAACCCTGGTGCGCTTACGCGTCGGTCGTCAACACTCACGGTTTTTGTCGATTCTCGCCCCCTTTCGTGGACTATTACTCACCGCTTTGGGGTCCCAAAGCGATTTCCATGGCTGTTGAACCCCAAGGTGCGCTGACGCGTCGGTCATCAACACTGCAATTTTGGCCGATTCTCGCCCGCTTTTGACTACTACTCATTTTTGGGGTCCCGGAGTCATTTCCACGATTGACGAACACCGGGGTATGTTTACATGTCGGTCATCGACACTAACAGTTTTGGCCGATTCTAGCCCGTTACGTGGACTATTACTCACCGTTTTGGGGTCCCAAAGCGATTTCCATGGTTGTTGAACCCTCAAGGTGCGCTTACGGTCGGTCATCAACAATTGCAATTTTGGCCGATTATGGCCCGCTTCTTGACTACTACTCATTTTTGGGGTCCCGGAGTGATTTCCAGGATTGACGAACATCGGGGTATGTTTATGTGTCGGTCATCAACACTCATAGTTTTGGCCGATTCTGCCCGCTTCGTGGACTACTACTCACCGCTTTGAGGTCCCAAGGTGATTTCCATGATTAACTAACCTGTGGTGTGTTTAGGTGTCGGTCCTCAAAATTCACAGCTTTGGCCGATTCTGGCCCGCTTTCATGGACAATTACTCACTGCTTTTGGATCCCAGAGTGATTTCCACGATTAACGAACCCCGGGTGCATTTACGCTTCGTCATCAACACTTGCGGTTTTCGCCGATTCTCACCCGCTTCGTGGACCATTACTCACCGCTTTGGGGTCCCGGCGATTTCCATAGTTGTTCAACCGCAAGTTGCGCTTACGTGTCGGTCATCAACACTCACAGCTTCGCTGATTCTGCCCGCTTTCAGAGTAGTACTCACAATTTTGGGGCCCCGAGTGATTTCCAACATTAACAAACCCCAGGGTGCGTTTACGTGTCGGTCATCAACACGCACAGTTTTTGCCGATTCTGGCCCGTTTCATGGACTATTACTAACTGTGTTGGGGTCCCGGAGTGATTTCCACGATTAAAGAACCCCGGAGTGTGTTTATGTGTTGGTCATCAACACTCACAGTTTTTGCCGATTCTGGCCCGTTTCGTGGACTATTACTCACTGTTTGGGGCCCCAGAGTGATTTCCACGATTAACTAACCTCGTGTGCGCTTACGTGGCTGTCATCAACATTCACAATTTTTTCCCAATTCTGGCCCGCTTGTGGACTATTACTCACCATTTGGGGTCCCCGAGTGATTTCCACGATAAATGAACCACGAGGTAAGTTCATGTGTCCGCCATCAACACTCAAAGTTTTGGCGGATTCTGGCCCGCTTCATGGACAATTACTCACCGCTTTGGGGACCCAGATTGATTTCCACGATTGATTTAACCACGGGTGCGCGACGGTGTCGGTCATCAACACTCATGTTTTTGTCGATTTTGACCCGCTTCAGAACTACTACTCGCTTTTGGGTCCCAAAGCGATTTCCATGGTTGTTGAACCCCAAGGTGCGCTGACGTGTTGGTCATCAACAATTGCAATTTTGGCCGATTCTTGCCCGTTTCATGGACTACTACTCATTTTTGGGGTCCCGGAGTGATTTCCACGATTGACGAAAACCGGTGTATGTTTACGTGTCGGTGATCAATACTAATAGTTTTGGCTGATTCTGGCACGTTTCGTGAACTATTACTCGCTGTTTTGGGGTCCCAAGGTTTTTTCCATGATTAACGAAATCCGGGGAGCGTTTACGTGTCGGTCCTCAACACTCACAGTTTTGGCCAATTTTGCCCCGTTTCGTGGATTATTACTCATTGCTTTGGGTTCCGGAGTGATTTCCCACGATTAATGAACCCCGGGGCGCGTTTACGTGTCGGTCATCAATATTCACAATTTTGGCCAATTCTGGCCCGCTTGCGTACAATTACTCACTGTTTGGGGTCCTAAAGTGATTTCCACGATTAATGAACCCTGGGTGCGCGACGTGTCGGTCGTCAACACTCACGGTTTTTGTCGATTCTGACCCTTTCGTGGACTATTACTCACCGCTTTGGGGTCCCAAAGCGATTTCCATGGCTGTTGAACCCTAAGGTGCGTGACGTGTCGGTCATCAACAATTGCAATTTTGGCCGATTCTCGCCCGCTTTTGACTACTACTCATTTTTGGGGTCCCGAGTCATTTCCACGATTGACTTAACACCGGGTATGTTTACATGTCGGTCATCGACACTAACAGTTTTGCCCGATTCTAGCCCGTTACGTGGACTATTACTCACCGTTTTGGGGTCCCAAAGCGATTTCCATGGTTGTTGAACCCCAAGGTGCGCTGACGTGTCGGTCATCAACAATTGCAATTTTGGCCGATTATGGCCCGCTTTTGACTACTACTCATTTTTGGGGTCCCGAGTGATTTCCGTGATTGACGAACATCGGGTATGTTTATGTGTCGGTCATCAACACTCATAATTTTGGCCGATTCTCGCCCGCTTCGTGGACTACTACTCACTGTTTTGGGGTCCCAAGGTGATTTCCATGATTAACGAACTCCAGGGTGCGTTTACGTGTCGGTCCTCAACACTCATAGTTTTGGCCGATTTAGGCCCGTTTCGTGGATTATTATTCACTGTTTTGGGTTCCGGAGTGATTTCCACGATTAATGAACCCCGGGGCGCGTTTACGTGTCGGTCTTCAACATTCACAGTTTTGGCCGATCCTGGCCCGTATCATGGAAAATTACTCACTGTTCAGGGGTCCTAAAGTGATTTCCACAATTAACGAACCCTGGGGTGCGTTTTCGTATCGGTCATCAACACTCACAATTTTGACTCTGGCCCGTTTCATGGACAATTACTCACTGTTTTTGGATCCCAGAGTGATTTCCACGATTAACGAACCCCGGGTGCATTTATGTTTCGGTCAGCAACACTCCCGGTTTTTGTCGATTCTGACCCGTTTCCTGGATCATTACTAACTGTTTTGAGGTCCCGAAGCGATTTCCATAGTTGTTCAACCGCAAGTTGTGCTTATGTGTCGGTCATCAACACTGATAGTTTTGGCTGATTCTGGCCCGTTTCGTAGAGTATTACTCACTATTTTGGGGGCCCGGAGTGATTTCCAACATTAAGAAACCCCAGGGTGCGTTTACTTGTCGGTCATCAACACTCACAGTTTTGGCCGATTCTAGCCCGTTTCGTGGACTATTAGTCACTGTTTTGGGGTCTCGGAGTGATTTCCACGATTAATGAACCCTGGAGTGTGTTTCCGTGTTGGTCATCAACACTCATAGTTTTTGCCGATTCTGGCCCGTTTCACGGACAATTACTCACTGTTTGGGGCCTCGGAGTGATTTCCACGATTAACTAACCCACTCACAGCGCTTACGTGGCGGTCATCAACATTCACAGTTTTTGGCCGATTCTCGCCCGCTTCAAGGACAATTAGTCACCATTTTGGGGTCCAAGAGTGATTTCCATGATAAATGAACCACGGGTGAGTTCATGTTTCGGCCATCAACACAAATAGTTTTGGCCAATTCTGGCCCGCTTCATGGACAATTACTCATTGTTTTGGGGTCCCGATTGATTTCCATGATTGACGAACCACGGGTGCGCTTACGTGTTGTTCATCAACACTCACGGTTTTTGTCGATTCTGACCTGCTTCGTGGACTATTACTCACCGCTATGGGGTCCCAAAGCGATTTCCATGGTTGTTGAACCCAAAGGTGCGCTTTACGGTCGGTCATCAAAACTTGCAATTTTGGCCGATTCTGCCCGCTTTTGACTACTACTCATTTTGGGGTCCCGTGTGATTTCCATGATTGTCTAACACCGGATATGTTTACGTGTCGGTCATCAACACTAACAGTTTTGGCCGATTTTGGCCCGTTTCGTGGATTATTACTCACTGTTTTGGGGTCCTAAAGTTATTTCCACGATTAATGAACCCCGGGGCGCGTTTAATTACGTGTCGGTCATCAACATTCACAGTTTTAGCCGATTTTGGCCCATATCGTGGACAATTACTCACTATTTTGGGGTCCTAAAGTTATTTCGACGATTAAGGAACCGTGGGGTGTGTTTACGTGTCGGTCATCAACACTAACAGTTTTGGCCGATTCTGGCTCGTTTCATGGACTATTACTCACTATTTTGGGGTCCCAAGGTGATTTCCATGATTAAAGAACTCCGAGGTGCGTTTACGTGTCGGTCCTCAACACTCAGAGTTTTGGCCAATTTTGGCCCGTTTCGTGGATTATTATTCACTGCTTTGGGTTCCGGAGTGATTTCCACGATTAATGAACCCCGGGGCGCGTTTACATGTCGGTCTTCAACATTCACAGTTTTGGCCGATTCTGGCCCGTATCGTGGATAATTACTCACCGTTTTGGGGTCCAAAAGAAATTTCCACGATTAACTAACCCTTGGGCGTTGACGGGTCATCAACACTCACAGCTTTGACTCGCCTCGCTTCATGGACAATTACTCACCGCTTTTGGATCCCGAGTGATTTCTACGATTAACGAACCCCGGGTGCATTTTTGTTTCGGGCATCAACACTCCCGGTTTTTGTCGATTCTGACCCGTTTCGTGGATCATTACTCACTGTTTTGAGGTCCCGAAGCGATTTCCATAGTTGTTCAACCGCAAGTTATGCTTACGTGTCGGTCATCAACACTCACAGTTTTTGGCCGATCCTGGCCCGTTTCATGGACAATTACTCACCCTTTTTTTATCCCAGAGTGATTTCGACGATTAACGAACCCCGGGGTGCATTTACGTTTCGGTCATCACCACTCGCGGTGTTTGTCGATTCTGACCCGTTTCGTGGACCATTACTCAGTGTTTTGGGGTCCTAAAGTGATTTCCATAGTTGCT
The DNA here is from genome assembly GCA_021605205.1 of Aegilops longissima. NCBI lineage: Eukaryota > Viridiplantae > Streptophyta > Magnoliopsida > Poales > Poaceae > Aegilops > Aegilops longissima. Next base: position 31,536 of record JAHIAM010010083.1, on the reverse strand, counting down.
CAACCGCAAATTGCGCTTACGTGTCGGTCGTCAACACTCACAGTTCATGCTGATTCTGGCCCGTTTCGTACTACTTACTATTTTGGGGCCCCGGAGTGATTTCCAACATTAACAAACCCCAGGGTGTGTTTACGTGTCGGTCATCAACACTCACAGTTTTTGCCGATTCTGGCCCGTTTCATGGACTATTACTAACTGTGTTGGGGTCCCGGAATGATTTCCACGATTAATGAACCCTAGAGTGTGTTTATGTGTTGGTCATCAACACTCACAGTTTTTGTCGATTCTCGCCCGTTTCATGGACTATTACTCAGTGTTTGGGGCCCCGGAGTGATTTCCACGATTAACTAACCCTGGTGTGCGCTACGTGTGGTCATCAAAATTACAGTTTTTGGCCGATTCTCGCCCGCTTTCGTGTACTATTACTCAGCATTTTGGGGTCCGAGAGTGATTTCCACGATAAATGAACCACGGGTAACTTCACGATCGGTCATCAACACTCACAGTTTTGGCTGATTCTCGCCCGCTTCGTGGACTATTACTCACCGCTTTAGGGTCCCAAAGCAATTTCCATGGTTGTTGAACACCAAGGTGCGCGACGGTCGGTCATCAACACTTGCAATTTTGGCCGATTCTCGCCCGCTTTCGTGGACTACTACTCGCTTTTGGGGTCCCGGAGTGATTTCCACGATTGACTTAACATCGGGTATGTTTACGGTTTGGTCATGGACTATTACTCACTATTTTGGGGTCCCTAGGTGATTTCCATGATGAATGAACTCCGAGGTGCGCTTACGGTGTCGGTCCTCAACACTCATAGTTTTGGCCGATTTGGGCCCGTTTCGTGGATCATTATTCACTGTTTTGGGTTCCGAAGTGATTTCCACGACTAATGAACCCCGGGGCACGTTTACGTGTCGGTCTTAAACATTCACAGTTTTGGCCGATTCTGGCCCGTATCGTGGACAATTACTCACTGTTTTGGGATCCTAAAGAAATTTCCACGATTAATGAACCCTTGGTGCGTTTCAGACGGTCATCAACACTCACAGCTTTGACTCGCCCGCTTCATGGACAATTACTCACAGTTTTTGGATCCCAGAGTGATTTCCACGATTAATGAACCCCGGGTGCATTTATCTTTCGGTCATCAACACTCGCGGGTTTTTTCGATTCTGACCCGTTTCGTGGATCATTACTCACTGTTTTGAGGTCCCGGAGCGATTTCCATAGTTGTTCGACCGCAAGTTGTGCTTACGTGTCGGTCATCAACACTCACAGCTCGCTGATTCTGGCCCGTTTCGTAGAGTATTACTCACTATTTTGGGGCCCGGAATGATTTCCAACATTAACGAACCCTGTGGTGCGCTACGTGTCACCATCAACACTCACAGCTTTGGCCGATTCTAGCCCGTTTCGTGGACTATTACTCACTGCTTTTGGGTCTCGAGTGATTTCCACGACATGAACCCCGAGTGTGTTTCCTGTTGGTCATCAACACTCATAGTTTTTGCCGACTCTAGCCCATTTCATGGACAATTACTCACCGTTTGGGGCCCCGGAGTGATTTCCACGATTAATCTAACCCCGCTGGTGCGCTTACGCATGGTCATCAACATTCACAGTTTTTTGGCCGATTCTGGCCCGTTTCGTGGAAAATTACTCACCATTTTGGGGTCCCAGAGTGATTTCCACGATAAATGAACCACGGGGTAAGTTCACGTTTTGGTCATCAACACAAACAGTTTTGGCCAATTCTCGCCCGCTTCATGGACAATTACTCACTGCTTTGGGGTCCCAGAGTGATTTCCACGATTAACTAACCCGATGTGTTTACCGCCGGTCATCAGCACTTGTAGTTTTGGCCGACTCTAGCCCGTTTCATGGACTATTACTCATTGTTTTGGGGTCCCAGAGTGATTTCCACGATTAACGAACCCTGGGCTGCGTTTTACGTGTCGGTCATCAACACTTGTAGTTTTGGCCGATTCTGGCCCGTTTCATGGACTATTACTCACCGTTTTGCACTAGTAGAAAAGGGGGCAATGGCCTGTGCCAGTTCAGCCCATTAGTCCTGGTTCAATCCAGAACCGGACAAATGGAGCTATTTGCCCTGTTCAGAGCCTGTGGGGCCGGCCGGGCCACGTGGGCCATTGATCCTGTTCGTCTCGACCTTTTGGTCCCGGCAGTGGGACGAACCGGGACCAATGGGCTCAAGCTCGCTCACCACTATTGGTCCTGGTTGGTGGCATGAACCGGGACCAAAGGCTGCCCTTTAGTCCTGGTTCGTGCCACCAACCGGGACCAATGGTGGTGCCTATATATAGCCCCTCGCGCAAGAGCAGAGCACACTGGTCTGTTTTTTCTGGCCGAGGGGGAGAGGGCTTGGTGGTTCTCTAGCTCACCTCCTATGCACACAAGGTGTTCGATGGAATGCCCGAGCCACACTACTTAAGGTTTCTTCTCTCCAAGCTCGACCGCCAAGCTCCATTTTCCTCAATATTTATCTAGGTTTAGCGGTCCGTCACGCCTGGCCCCTGCCTTTCACCACTGCCGATCACCACGCCGATCTCATCGCCGCACCAATGTGGTGAGCCTCTTGTTCATATCTTCTTTCTGAAAGGAAAAATATTCTTACTTGTATGTTTAGATAGATACTTGTATTATTTTCTTACTTTTATTATTGCATCTTATATAGTGCGATGGTTTTGGTATCCGCCTCGCCGCCCTCGGCCCTGCCTATGATTCGATGTGGTATATATTATCTTTTCATTACTATTTGTTCATTTATTGTTTATGAAAATTATGCCACCAAAGTGACATAGATTTTATTTATCTAGGAGGTTGTTGAACCGAAATTCCAACCGACCCTATTGTCGAGAGGTTAAATTTAGTTGAAGAAGAAAACAATTTCTTGAAGGAAAAATAAAAAACTTGAGGAGGAGAAGATGATATTGAGTTGCATGTTATGGATGTCGCCGATGATCACAAGATCAAGATGGATGCAATGCGCTTGAAGATGAGAAAGATTAGAAAATATGCCATTCATACCGAGGCTTGGTATCATTATGCCGTTGGATCAGTTGTTACCTTGGTTGCATTATGATCGATTTGTTTTCGCATTGAAATGTTTTACATAGTTTCAATGTATGGATTAATTAATTTAGATGCTCGCAGAGCTTTATGTTGTTAGATGAGAACTATGTATGTACTTTGGTTTTATGTGATGATGAACTTCTATTAATTTGGTCACTTAATTATCTATTCATGATGTTTTGTAATGATTTTTGACACACTTAATTATATATAATGCACGCAGATGAACCGCAATGGATGTACGGTGATGTATACACCTCCGAGTACATTAAGGGCGCATGATTTTCTCAAGTGGCTGAGGCAAACAAGCAGAATGGTTTTATGTGTTGTCTATGCCCTATATGTGGAATACGAAGTCTTACTCGACCGGAAAATCCTTCACACCCACCTGCTTTACAAGGGTTTCATGCCACACTATAATGTTTGGACGAGGCACGGAGAAATAGGGGTTATGATGGAAGACGGCGAGGAAGAAGAGTACGATGACAACTATGTGCCCCTGAATACGGTGATGCTATCGAACATCAAGATGCACCAGACGATGTGCACGATGGTGCTGCAACGGGCGGCTGCTGAAGATCAAGAGGAACCAGACGATGTGCCCGATGATGATGATCTCCGCCGGTCATTGTCGATGCAAGGACACAATGCGAAAGTCAAAAGGAGAAGCTGAAGTTCGATCGCATGTTAGAGGATCACAAAAAGGGTTGTACCCCAATTGCGTAAGATGGCAACACAAAGCTCGGCACTGCATCAATTGCTGCAAGGAAGGCAGAGAATGCCGTGCCTCGATAAAGGATTTGAGAAGCTACCAAAATAATGAAGAAGAAGCTTCAAAGGATAACGAATTGCCCGACAAAGACATATGCAGCAAAGAAGGTCGATGCCCTCTAGGATTGGAGGTGGAGAAGATACATGCATGCCCTAATGATCGCATCCTCTACGGCAGTGCCTTACAAGGATCTGAACGCATGCCCGTATGCGTGCATTGCGTATAAGATCGACGAGATGACCCCGGTGATGTTGATTTGCAGCCTCCCAGAAGAGGGTTCCTCGAAGGTGATGTGGTATGCTCCTATAATACCACGGCTGAAACGTCTGCTCGAATGGAGAGCATGCCAAGTTGATGCGATGGCACAGTGAGGACCGTAAGAAAGACGGAAGTTGAGAGCACCACCGACGGGTCGCAGGACAAAAATCGAGAGAAAGTACTCGATGAGTTTGCAAAGGACCCAAGGAACGATGGTTTGCTTTAAGCGTGATGGCATTAATCCTTTCGGGAGCAGAGCAGCAATCACAGCACCTGCCCGTGACTCTATGTATGTATAACCTTCCTCCTTGATGTGCATGAAGCGGACGTTCATTATGATACCGGTTCTCATCCAAGGCCCTAAGCAACCCGGCAACGACATTGATGTGTACCTAAGGCCATTAGTTGAAGAACTTTACAGCTGTGGAATGGAAACGGTGTACGACGGGGATGAGCTCAAAAGGAGGGATTTGACCTAAAGGCATTGCTGTTCGTGACCATCAACGATTGGCCCGCCTCAAGTAACCTTTCGTGATGTATAAACAAGGGATACCACGATGCACGCACTGCTTACTTGACACCGATAGTATATACCGGAAGCTGCAGGAAGAATGTGTACCGGCTATCGCCGATTCCTTCCGACCAACTATCAATGTCGAAAGAAAGGCAAGCATTTCAAAGGCGAGGCAGATCACCGAAGAAGCCCGCCATGCGCATCGTGATCACGCATTTGCTATGGTCAATGATTTACACGTAATCTTTGGAAAGGGTCCTCGCGGACTAGCTGTTCAATGACGCCGATAATCACGCACCCATGAGGAAGAAGAAATCTATATTTTGGGACCTACCCACCGAAAGACCTAGAGGTCCGCTTCGATCGACGTGATGCACGTGATTTAAGAACCTTTGCGTGAACCTGCTAGGCTTCTTGGGCGTATGGGAAGACAAAAGATACACCGAGGCACGAGAGGACCTGCAACGCTTGTACGAAAAAAGAGGGCATGCCTCAAGCAAGATGAAGGTCCCGCCACCACGCCTTACGAAAGAAGAGAAATAAATATTCTTTCAAGCCTGCTCAAGATGAAGGTCCCGACCGCTTCTCGTCAATATAAAGGAATAATAAATATGCCGAGAAAAAGTTCCGAACCTAAAGTCTCATGATCGCCACGTGATTATGACGCAACCGCTCCGTTGCATTGATGGGGCTTCTACCGAAAACGTCCGATTAGCCATTGTGAAGCTATGTGCATTCCTCAATGCAATATCTCGAAGGTGATCGATCCAGAAATCGCATCAACGCTAAGGAGTGATGTGGCGAATGTCTTGTCGGGCTTGAGCTGGTGTTCCCACCATGCTTCTTCAATATCATGACGCACGCCCTAGTTCATCTAGTCGATTTAGATTGTCATTCTGGGGCCCGTATTTCTACACAATATGTACACCTTTGAGAGGTTCATGGAGTCCTAAAGAAATATAGTCGAATCGCTTAGGCCGAAGGAAGCATCTCCATGGGCCATCAAACAGAGGATGTCATCGGTTTTGTGTTGACTTCATTCCTGGCCTTAAGAAGATAGGTCTCCCTAAATCACGGTATGAGGGGAGAGGAGGAAAAGGCACGCTTGAAGGGACTCAATAATATGCAGGACGGATATTCTTGGTCTCAAGCACACTACATAGTTCTACAGAACTCTACCTTGGTGACCCCAGATGTCGATGAACACAAGAACAGTCTGCGGCCCAAACACCAAGCAAAGGCGACGATCGGATTACATGTGAACACATCAGACTTTCAGCAGTTGGTTGGAAACACGCCTCGAGGTGACAGCACTGTTTGTGATGAGCTGTACTTGTTGTCCAGGGACCATCTTCGATCTGTAATGATTTGGAAAGGATACGAGATAAATGGGAATACATTTTACACAATTGACCAAGATGAAAAGAGCACCAACTAAAACAGCGTGTCCGCTTTGATGCAGAACCGACAAGGGAAATGACACATATTATGACTACATAGTAGACATATGGGAACTTGACAACGGAGTAGATTTTAAGGTCCCTTTGTTTAAGTGCAAGTGGGTCCATCTGTTAGAGGCGGGTATGTGTAGACCCACAAGACGGAATGACAACAAAGGATCTGAAAAATTTGGGTACACCGACGAACTGTTCGTCCTAGCAAATGATGTGGCACAGGTTATCTATGTGAACGGACATGTCTACTGCATCGAGGAAAAGAAAATATAAGGAAGCTTAATACATCATACAATGAGCCAAAGCGCCACATAGTTCTTTCAGAAAAGGGACATCCTGGGAGTGGAGGGCAAGATGTACATGTCTCAAGAGTATGAAAAGTTTCATGAAATTCCTTCAAAGTCAAGGCTGACCCAAGCATCCCGATAAACGATGAAGATTATCCATGGTTACGCGCAATATGCAAAGGACACAAGTTAAGAAAAGTGAAGACTTTCTCCGCAACTATTATGTTGATACCATGCCAACTTTGTAACATATGAGTATGATACCATTATCCGCTTTGTACATGCACATGCTATGCCAACTTTTTCAGAGTTCATTTGAAAACTATGAATTTGAAAACCTCGCCAACCAAGGGCGCCACACCGTTTATAAGCCCGCCCTCTACACGCCTTTGTTGAGCTCACAAACTTGTGATTCACACAAATTTCAAAGAATTCAAATTAGAAAACTAATGGCACAAACAGAAAGTTTATAACTTTGCTTACCTAAAAGCAAAAAGAATTAAAAATAAAGCAAAAACCAAAATAAAATAAATAATGCAGAAAACAAAACAAAAAACTTGAAAAAATAAAATAGCAATAATAAGTATTTTGTTGTAAGTAGAAACAAAATAAAATAAATAAAGCAACAAAGAAAACAAAAAAGTGTTTTCAAATTTTAAAACTAATGGCACTAACAGAAAGTTTATAATTTTTCTAAAACTAAAAGCAAAACGAATTTAAAAATAAAGCAAAAACAACAAAAAAAATAAATAATGCAGAAAACAAAACAAAAACTGAAAAATAATAAAAATAGCAACAATAAGTATTTTGTTGTAAGTAGAAACAAAATAAAATATATAAAGCAACAAAGAAAACAAAAAAGTGTTTTCAAATTGGAAAACTAATGACACTAATAGAAAGTTTATAATTTTTCTAAAACTAAAAGCAAAAAGAATTAAAAGATAAAGCAAGAAACAAAAAAAATAAATAATGCGTAAAGCAAAACAAAAAACTGAAAAAATAAAATAGCAACAATAAGTATTTTATTGCAAGTAGAAACAAAATAAAATAAATAAAGCAACAAAGAAAAGAAAAAATGTTTTCAAATAAATAATAATAATGCAGAAAACAAAACAAAAAACTGAGAAAAATAGTGCCGCCATCGGACCCCCACGGCCCGAATACGACTAGAAACCCTACATGGGCCAGTGATTCAGCCCCGCAGAGGCCAAGTAGGCCCACAGCACATAGCTAGTGACAGATTAGGTCTGAAGCCTGCAGTTGAGAGGAGCTCGAGAGGGTGGCGCAGCAGCTTATAAACCACTCTCGAGCCTCTCAACTAGCGAGGTGGGACTAAACTTTGGGCACGGGCAGCATTAGTTTTGGTCCCGTTGGTGGCACGAACCGACTAGTAGTATTGGTCCCAGTTCGTGGCACCAACCGACTAATGTTATCTTTAGTCCCTTGGTGCCACCAACCGACCAAAGGTCGCCGCTTCCCGCCTTTGGCTGCTGAAAATTGTTTGGTCCCGTTGGTGGCACCAACCGACTAGTAGTATTAGTCCCGTTTGTGCCACGAACCGACCAATGCTCTTGCTATATATACAACACTTAGCAGTTTTCGCCAAAATTCATCTGCTTTTCTCGCCTGACGCTTCGCTTCCTCGTCATTGCCGCCGCCGAGCCCTGCCCCGACGCCGCCAGTTGGTCCACTCATTGTCGCCGCCATGAGCCACTCGCCCCGACACTGCTGTCACCAGCCACCGCTTCGCTGCCCCCGACCCTGTCATTGCTGCCACAGGCGCCGCTCGCCCCGACATTGCTTGCCAAGCCACACCACCCACCTGCCTCGACCTCGCTGCTGCACACAAGGCCACCTTCTTCCACGACCTTCATTGTTGCTGCCACAAGGCCACTTCCTTCGTCGACTTCTGTTGCATCACTGCACGCCTTACCCAACCCCATCGCTGCGCCGACCACACGCCGCCGCCGTCCACCACGCCTTTCCTCTTATTTTTGTGCATTTTATGTATATGTTCTCTGTATATGTTCATATATGCAAAAGTTAGATTTTAGAAAAACTTTATATATGCAAAAGTTTTATATGCAAAAATTTATACATATATGTAAGTATATATGTATGTATAAATGTATGTATGTGGATACATGAGGGGGGTCATATACCCTCTCCGATAACATTTTTGTGCATTTTAGGTTAGTGTATATATATGTTGATGTATATATGCAAAAGATAGATTTTAGAAAACATACTATTTTTTCTGTTGATGATATGATGATGTTTTTTTCATATATGCATTTTTCATATATGTATTTTTTTTAAGTTGTTAGTAGATATCGATTTTAGGTTAGTGCATTATATCACTGATTTTAGGTTAGTTGATCGATTTAGTGCATTTTATGTTTGTTGCATTTTAGGTTAGTGCATTTTATGTTAGTGGAGAGGAAAAGTAAAATAAGGAAAAGGAAAATAAGTAGAGAAAGAAAGAGAGAAGAAGGAGAAGACGAGGAGAGGAAGAAGAGAAAGAAGAAGAAAAAAAAGAGGAGAAGAAGAAGGAATAGAGGAGCTTATTCTCCTTTTTTTCTCCTCTTTTTTTGTTCTTCTTCTTAATTTTTATCGGGAACGAGGGTGTCGAGGATCGCCGAGGGGTCGATGGTCGGGAACTAGGGTAGAGGGTCGAGGGTCGTTAAGGGGTCAAGGGTCAGGGTTTCAGGTCTAGGGTTCGAGGGTTCTAGGGTCGAGGGATCGAGGGTCGAGGGTTCCAGGTCGCCTAGGGTCGAGGGTTCTCCAGGTCAGAGGGTTCAAGGGCTCGAGGATCGCCGAGGGTCGAGAGGTTTCTAGTGTCAAAGTATTGAAGAAATCCATGGCTTCATCATTAGCCGAAGTAACCATGGCATGATGGTATGAAGTCCTCCAAAGTTATTTCGAATGGAGTCCTGATAGATAATTTGCCTTTTGAACTAATTTCAGCAAAGGCCTTCCAAATAACGATATTCGAAGGTTCTTGCTGAACTTTGTACCAAAAAGCTTAATTATCCTATCTAGGACTCCGCTCCTAAATAACTTTGGAGAGCTTCTGCACCATCATGCACCTGTTACTTTCGCCAATGATGAAGACATGGTTTTGTTGAACCTTTGACACTAGGCAACCTCCCGACCCCTCCGCGATCCTCGACCTCTGACCTCGATCGCCAGCGATCCACGACCTCTCTACCCTCATCACAGGGCGCGATGCCCACGCCACTTGTGGGACATAGATGTAGTGTTCAACGCCACCCCTCCCGATAGCTTCAACACGATATTACCCTCCTTGAAGCGCTCGAGGCCACCCCTAACCCTTGAAGCGTTGTCGAGGCCACCAAACACTGGAGAAGCAGCGCCGAGGCCACTAATTAATATGGTTCCTTATTGTGATTAGCTAGCTAGTTCTAAGATTGCCACTAATATATCCATATCTGTCATGTTTGAATAATAATTGCCATGTTGTAAATATTTGTAGAAACTATGGACACCCCGCCACGAGACGAAGCACAAGAAGCATTGTTGAGGGACATAATCGCACAAGGAAGTGATGCTGCCTGCTTGTTGATGCTTCTCAACGACAACGATGGTCCGAAGGAGAGGGTGAAGAAGCAGCTGGCTATGATTTACATGGTCTGGCGACCCAATGCCGTGCAAGAAGGAGAGGGTGAAGAAGTAGACCGTGAGGACGGCTCCGTGATCACCAAATTGAGTCCGCCAGGTATATATATTAGTTAAGCCTGTGTTGACTAGCTAATTGATGCATTCATTGTTTTGGTATGTACACATATTAATTAACTCTCGCTTTGTTCTTTTTCTAGTTCCTCCTGGATCGAAAGCACAACTTCGTAAAGAGACGAGGCCTCAAGAAAAGTTGAGCTCGGATGAAAAGTTTGAGATCATACAAATCGCAAGGCGACGGCCAACCGATTGAACCCTACCGACAAAGAAGGCATTTGTTGCTCAAAGGGGTTCTCGTTAGGGACAAGATCCCGCTCGCATCCACCAATGGTATAAGCTTAAGAACGAAGACCCCGAGGTGTCTTATGTCAATGATATGCGTAAAATGATCTTTGACTGAGCTGAAGTCAAATTTCACCCTACCGCTAGAGGATGATCCGAGAAGCCAATTATAGAGCCAATAATCAAGTCTTTTGCTCAAGAAGATGGCAGACCTATTCAGGAATTGGAAGAAAGACCTCAATAGGTATGTCGAAAAAATGAGACACCAGAATTCAAGGGCAAATATGAGAAGATCAGAGATGATCGGCCCGCATTTGTGGCCCACAAGACATCGGAAAAGAGTAAAAAGATGTCGGCGATAAACAAGGAAATGTTGCAAGAAGAAGCTTCACCATCGCACGGGTCGTGGTTACCTCGTAGTCTGCCTAAGTGGGCCAAGGCTGAGAATGATCTGCTTGATAAAGGGATCGAGCCGAGACAATGAACTGGCTGACCGCTGTCGGACTTGGTTCTTCGGGTCATGGATCCTTGGACCCTATAACAGGAAGTGCATTTGGACGGACGAACAATTGGACATACCAGTCAAGAGGCTTCAGCAATATATCAAGCAAAGGCAGCAAGGGACGCTCGCTCTGCATAAGGAGAAGGACGAGCTCGAATGGCCCTCGGAACTCGAGGACCCCGGACGGACACGAGGCACGCCAGTTCGCTTCGTCAAGGCTGGATTTTGACGCAGGGGTTACAAAACCTAGGAGAGGAGGAAGAAACCGGAGCAGAGCCAACCGCAGCGCTGCATGAAAGGGTAATGGGGCTAGAGGAACGAGAAGCAGATCGCAGCAAACGACCTGCCAAAGCTTCCCCGGTTACCCCGCCATCTCAGCGGAGAAGCAACGTGGCTTCCACCGAGCTGCTTCAGCCGGAGCATGCCTTGACGGCTCCTGCCAGCTATCCCGTGGATGCTATCACGGATGCTGAAAATTGCCAGCTTATGGTGCAATGGATGAATTTGAATGTCAAGGCGGCTGTTGGCTCTGCTTATCCTACTAAACCCGACTCAACTTTTCACCGCCGCCGATTCCATAAGGATATCCTAAGGTGATGGTCGATGAAATAACGAGGGATTTGAGGACCTCCGCTTGACCACCCTACCGTGAAGGGAGTATCGGCTGGGTTCTCGCTCAAGACTCCATGCCTATGGCGGAAGGATCTCATCAACCTTCCGAACTGACGCCCGCCTCCTCCTCCTCCGCGAGTCAAGGTACTCCGCCTCCACCGCCTCCTCCCACGGCGAGTGACGATCAGGCACTCGGCCGGCTCCTTGTCCGGCGCGTGGCGGCACTCCGCCTCCTTTCTCCGCTCAGCACCGGCGCGCCTGAGCAGCCAGCCTCCTCCTTCTCCGCCTCACAAGCCAAGGGCGGAAGAGACCCGCCACCTCTCCGCTACTCCGTCAGTAGTCCTTCTCCTCCGCCTGTAAGCAAGGAAGAAGACACCCGCCTGTCTGCTCTGCCGGGCGCCTAGCAGACAGCCAAAGGCGGAGAAGATACAGATTCAGTCCTTCTCTCAAGACTCCAGAAGTTACTGCACGAGAGGAGCGAGGAGGAAAACGCCAAGATCGCGCAGATCAAGTGGATGACTGGTTTCAAGGGTTGAAAGCAAAGAGACATTCACCTCCGGAGGAGAAGGTAGATCCGTGAAAGCGGCGACTGCTGCCCCGACAAAACCACCCAAGTCTCCGCCGAAGGCAACTATGAGCGATTATTGGAAAGGCATTTGCCAAGTGGAGAGGTCGGAAGTACTAAAAGTGATCAAAGGATGAAAGAACGACGAGCTGGGAAACAAATTGCCCAGCTCGCGAACAAGCGAAGCAATCGTGGCCCCGCCAAGGTGCTCGCTAGCGACATCGCCGATCCGAGGAAGGTGCCCGTTGTGGCAATCCTGCAGATTACCTGCACGGGCGATGTACATTATGATTTCTTGGAGGTGCAGATACAAAGATACGAGTACGGGAAGCCTCTCACAAAGATGAAAGTTCTCTATCAACGATGATGCTAAGATTGCATGATTGGTACATGAAAACCTGCAAAGAGTCCGAGGGGAGGAGTACTTTGTATGTGAGAGTTAAAAGGAGCATGACCTCCTTGGAATTGAACTGCTGCCTATTCCATTTGAGGAGTTCTATCAGTTTTTCAATCAATTGGCCATCGATAAAGCAACGGTCACCTGCTACTGTCTGTAAGTAGTACTACTTCGTCATTAAGTCTCTATATAACTCAGCCCTTTCATTGCATGTATTTATAATTATCCTCACTATATTATGCAGATTGAAGATCGCCAATTGAAGAAAAGACAAGTGGGTGATATCGGTTCATTAACACATATCTCATAGATAAAACTGAGGTTGAATTTCATAAAGAAAATACCGAGGCAACTTGCTACAATCGTTGGTAATAAATGAACACAAAGATATAATACTCTTTCCTTACAACTTCAAGTGAGTGTTACTGTCTTGTGGCATATTCGGCTTCTTTATTAGTCCAGGTTATAGTAATGTAATATTGATGAGTTATGCATGTGTGCTAGCTACCACTATATTCTCCTAGAGATTAAGCTTGAGAAGTGTCGGGGGTTGGGTGCGACATATGCCAAAGGATGGCTTATCATGGAGGGGGCGAGTAGAACGTCCGCGGTGCCTCGCAAACGGATGAGGCGAAGGCATGCACGCCGGCGATCTTACCCAGCTTCGGGCTCTCCGTGGAGATAACACCCCATCATCGCTGCTCATGAGGTCTCCGCATGATCACTATATCAAGTGGGTACAGGGTTGCTCTTTAGGAAGGAGAAGGCACGCTGGCTCTTTCTCTTCCTCTCCGCTGTGTTCTAAACCTATTAGGGTCCAACCTTCTTGCATGGGTGCCCCGGGGTTTATAGGCCTCACTCGGGGTACAATGGTAATCCGCTGGGCGCGGGTCCCAGCTGCTCGTCTCTTAGGTCGCCGCCTTCTTCGCCGACCATCGGGCTCGCTGACTAGCGGACTCTCGCCAACGGGCTCCTGCAGGGGCCGACAGGCTCGCCCGCCGCTATGGGTCTTGCCGCCACGGATTATCAGTAGCCGCTTCTTCGATGACGCTGGTTTGGTCGTGGGGTCATGGCGACAGTGTCGCTACCGACGGCGATCACTGCCATCCTCGCCTTGCTCGGTTAATGGCGCGCTGGTCTCGGAGAGATCGGCCGACCTCGGGCCGCCTCGTCTCGCCGCCTTGTGGCGCTCGCCGTTTTCAGTACTCCGCCGATAGGCGGCCCTGGCTGCCTTCGGTCATACAGATAGGCCATCGTGGCATGGGGTCTGCTCATGGGTTGACGTCAGGCCGGGCGGGGCTACAAAGCCACCACCAATGGAGATTCCATCAAGACGGGCGATCAGGCCATGCCCGCCTTTGTGAGCGGGCAGGATGGGCCATGTATGCCACACCCCATCCCGCCCGGGTTGCGTGGGTCAAGGTGGTTGAGTCGGGCCGACTCCCATAGCCGGCTTCACCGAGATCGCTAGTTGGGAGTCGGCTTCTCAAGGCCGCCTAAGACTCGGCCACAGGGCAGCCATGCCCGCCACCACTCTCGAAAGTAGCTCTTCTTCTTGAGGTTTCGAGGCGCAGCCTGCGCCGATGTTTCAAAGGTCCGGGGCTCGGGTTTGCCTACCCGCTGCCCATTACTCATAAAGAGTCCCCGGCTGGTGGGGCACCGAGAGCAACACATCGAGGAGCCTCAACAGCTTCATCCCCTTAGTGGAAGAATCTGGCCCTGTCACGCCCTCCCTCCTGCACCGACTAGTCAAGTCGGACCAGAGAGGCTGTCTTGCTCTCACTGTGGTCTCGAAGTCGCAAGGGGAACCAGACGGTGTCTCGATAAGCTTTTTGCGGCGTCTGCTGTGGACCTGCCGTGCGACGCCACGTGGCTGGGCCGCCTGCCCGCCACGCTGCGACGGACGGGCCGTCAGCGGGCTCGCCACCACCGCGCTTTTTGGGGCTCGAACGGATCCGCTGGCGGCTAAAGCGGGCGGTTGTTTCACAGCGCTATCATGCCGCAGAACGCTGTGGGTTAAATCGTGGTGGTCGGGGCGCCAGGCGCAGCTAATCCCACGCCCACCCCATCGGCTTCTCAGCCCACGAGGCTATAAGTAGGTGGGGAGGCGGGCGGCGGCCACGCGCGCCTGCCTCCCCGCTTCCCCGCCTCTCTCGCCCATCCTCCTTCTTGCCTCCTCTTCCTCTTGCCGCTGCACCAAACCACGCCTGCGTCAGCAGAGATGAGTTTCCTCCGCCACACTCCCCGCCCAAGGCCCGCGCTTGGGACGGGTCCGAGGTCGACGAGACCAAATCGAAGTTCTCCGCCAGACGCTGCCGCCTCCCCAAAGAAGCACCTCGCAGACTCAGCCACGCCAAGGGCGAGATAACGCCGCGCCGGAGGAGGGTGAGCGGGTCGTGTTCCGCTCGCACCTCATGCGCGCGCCTGGGCTGCCGCCGCAGCGTTTCTTCCGCCGTTTGAGTTCTACGGCCCAAAGCAGCACCACCTCACTCAACACGGTGGTGCTGCTGGCCGCCACCGCCTCTATGCGAGGGCTTTTACGCCCTCCCCACCATCGAGCTGTGGGGAATTCTTCCAAGCCAAGCTTGGCATGCATGTCGCCGCCGCGTCGGCTCAGGCGCACCTTCATCGCGATGAGGAGGTTAGTGGCGATAACCTTCCCCACCATCGCTGATCAAGTCAGTGAAGATGTGGCAGCGCCATACTTAACGTGAAGAACATCGCCCAGAGGGCGATCGGTCAACCTGCCGCCACGGCCGGGCGCACCAGGGGAGGCTTTCACTGGTCCTACTCGCCAGACGCTGACTCGCCGGGCGGTGCTGTTGCACACGACCGAGGCCGACGCAGTGGAGGGACTGACCGGGCCGACCTTCCGCCGCCAGGCGGCCGCCGAGTCCTGCCGCTTCAAGGCCGGCCTCATATGATCTGTCCGATGAGCGCCACCGGACCCCAATGGATGTGCTCAAGGACATGCCTCGGGAGGTGGCGGACACGGTGAACTTCCGGCGAATCGCAACCTTACGGCGGATTGGCAGCTCGCCAGAGCCATACTCACAAGACCAACCCTCCACCGCGGTAAGTCGCCTTCTTTCCTCTTCGCTTTTTTGTTGGCCGAGTTCATCCTCTGATCCTTCTGGATCTTTTGAGTCAGAACCCCCTCATGCAGCCCTCGGCTGGGACCACAGGGCCGGCCCGTGAGTTCGTCCCCGACCGAGCGGAGAGCGACGCCGACGACCCAGACTTGGTGGCGGCGGCGATGGAGGCCGACGCCGAAGGTGGAGGAGGAGGAGAGGCTGACGACTTCAGGCCCTCGGCCACCTTCGCCGACTGGCCTGAAGTCGGCAAAGGGGAAGTCTTCCCCCGCCGCCAGCCGAGGACCGGCCACCCCGGAGCAAGCTCTTCCGCCGTCTTGGGCGGTCGAGGCGGCGCAAGGAAGAGCCAGGCCGGGCCGAGCTTGCCAAGCGGCCGGTCGAAGAAGCTCAAGGGGACGGCCGCCACACTGCTGGTAGAGGCGGTCGCCAAGGCTAATCACTTCCGCAAGAAAGTTAAAAGCCGCTGGTCTCCACGTAAGTGCTTTTGCTTCGCCTTGTTTTCCTTCCGATAAATCTTGCTCAATTTTCTCATACGCCTTCTTCGCATCAGGGCTGCTCTTACTTTGGAGAGAGTCGCCGCCGCCTCTTCCATGGGGTCAGCAGAAACGTCTGCCAATACTCGGCGGATCGACCCCGCAGCCGACCTCCGGGAAGCGACGGAGAGGAATGCGCGGGAGAAGCACGACGAAGAAGAGGCCGCCCGCCTGGAGAAGGCGGAGGCCAAGAAGGCGGCAGCTTCCGCCCAGGGGAAGCTGGAAGAAGCCGAAACCGCAGCCATGGCCAAGCGGCAGGCTGAGGAGGCCGCACGTCTCCAGTCGGCGCTGCTTGTCACCCTGCTGAGCTCCGCGCCGCCGCTGCCGGAGCTCACGGGGCAGAAGGAGGGAGTAGGCGGCGGGTTCCCCATCATGGAGAGGGACGGCGCCGAGACTTCACTGTCGGGCATGGCCACGCCGCTTCGGGCCGCCTCCGGCTGCTGTCGAGATCGCGAGGCAACAGCAGTGCGACTCCGCGGTGTCACCGATCAAGACGAGGCCGTGGCAGCCTGCTTTTTCAAGTTGCTCGCCAAAGATGCCGCTGCCTTGAGAAGGCGATTCACGCTTTTGAGACCGGGCGCCGGGCTCGGCCATCCCAGACGCCGAGGCGACGAGCGCCGACCCACTGGTGGGTGCGAGGAGGCGGCACAGCCCGCTGAACCAGTGTGCTTCGACGCCCAGCGGTTGCAGCCGAGGGCGACGCCATCCACAATCGCACTACATGCACTCAAGGCCGCGAGCCGTCCGCACGATTCTTTTTGAGTTTTTTCTGGCTCTTCTCCGTAGGGGCGCGCCAGCGCACCCACTGGGTGTAGTCCCCGAGTTTCGGGCCGGCTGCTGAGCCGGTGGCTCGGAACTCTACTTGGTGAGTTCCAAATGCTTATCTTTGTCTTGAAATGCCTATCACAGGAATATCACAACCTCCGCGCCACTGCCTTCAACCGCAGCGTTGAGGAGCTGAGTAAGTGGACCGCCGTCTTGTCGAGGAGCCGAGGTAGGTCTTTTTCTTCTTCAAGGGCGCACGCACTCTGCTGGCTGTAGTCCCTCGAGATTCGGGCCGATCACGAGCAGCTGGGCCGGATCTTCCTAGCGACCTTCTTAGTTTACGACTTAACGCTTTTTTTTCCTTTTTATTCTTCAGAGGCCAACGCTACTCTCCGACGGCAGTTACGCTGGCCGACACGGCCTTGCGTGCTAAGGGGAGGAGGCGACAAGCTCGTCATGAGCGCCGACCTGCTGGCTACGCAGCTGGCAGAGCGTATAGGCCACAAGGCGGCGCAGATTTGCGGCGAAGAGAGACTGCTCTTGGCTGAGTTCGAAGTGAACGCCCTCCCGGATCGACAAGGAGGCGCTGCTGATCTCCGCTTCCATGAAATCGAGGACATCGCCGATGGTGAGTTTCTCTTCTTTGTTTCTTTGAGCTGCCGATTATAGGTCAGCCGACCGCCGTTTTCGACTTGCTCTTTTCTCGCTTGGCGACTTCTTCCCTGCCATACGCAGCGCCAATGAGGCTATCGAGGCTGATCGCGAGGTGCGGAGGGCGAGTGGCGCCAAGATTGCTGCCAATGCCCCGGACCTCGACGAGCAGCTTCGCGCCGCCCATCAACGCCGCGCCGCGCCAATGCGCGGTGCTCGCGCGGTTGCTGCCTCTGGGCCGGACATGCCGGTTCTCGCGACTCCTAGTCGGATCGCCGACTGGCCGGAGGTCGCAGCTGGCCGTGTTGAGGCTTGAAGGTTCCTCGCCCGGCTGGAGTGCGCCGGCCTTGGAATTTGTCAAGGCGTGGTATCTAGGGCTGGATCTGGACCGCTGGCTGCGCTCCGCCAAGCTCAAAGGAGCTGCTGGCTGCGGAAGATGCCCTTGTTGAGCGTGCGGCAGCGATCGCCGACTATACGGACACCAGCGTCTTCGTTCCTGAGCGGGCTGAGGACGGCCGGGAGGCGCCACCGAGTGGTTCGGGATGAACCCGACTACGACGAGGACTCATGGAGGTGATTGGCTCCAGCACCGAGGAGGAAGGCGAGGCGGAGGACGGAGATGAGATGGAGGCGCCGAAGACGGAGCGGGCGACCAGCCTCACCGACTGCAAGCCCCAAAGAATGAGCCGCGCCATCTACGCCTGATCGCCACGGAGGTGACCAAACCGAGACTGCTCAGCCGGCCGCCTCGGCGCCTCGACACCGCTGCCTCCTCCGCCTCCAAACCCGCCTCCGCCTTAGGCTGCCGTTGTCCCTTAATTTTATCTGCTTTGATAGTCTCAAAAAACTTGTTAATTAAGACACCCCACCCTGGGTGTATTTTGAACTTCTCAAGATTCGCCGAGGGCCTTTGCTATGTAAATATTATCTTAATTTTATCTTTCCTTGCTTATCGCTTCTTATAGCTTTTCCTTTGCCGCTTTCCTTAGCTGTCGCTTAGCCTCGTCGGACCACCGCCTCATGGATCTGCTGCTTGGATCAAGTGCTTGGCTATTTTGGGAAGGCAAGTACTTGGCCATTTTTAGAGTTTTTAGCAAGTTGGATAGAAGGCGTCAAGCCGACTACTCAAGAGTTGGTTCGCGAAGAGGGGCTGGAAGCCGGTTTAGCTATGTTTATGTTTTGGGTCCTTAGCCATTTTTCATGTGAGCGCCCATTCTTCCTTACTCCTGTCCACCAAACAGTCGCTCTGTGAGCTGCGGCTTCTGACAAGAGACGGCTTAGGCACTACACACTACTCGTCCGACTGCAGGAAGCATTTCATAGCGCAAGGCGGCGAGTCCGCAGGCCGACTAGTCGAACCCGGTGCCAGAATTCATAACAAAGGATGACATACTTGAAAGCATGATTCGTATCATACACATAACAGAAAAAAGGCAGTCCCCGAGCTCGCCTCGGGGGGCCCAGAGTCTTAGTATTTTAACACAAAAAGGTAGTATGGTACATACTGCATTTAACTAAAAAATCTTCGGAGAAGATTTATGCTCCATGGCCGCTCCGCCTCTTTGCCGAGTCTTCTCTCTGCGTTTCGGGCTTCAAGGCCGATCGTAGTAGGAGTCGCTGCCCAACACTTTGTCGATGATGAAGGGGCTTTCAAAGGCGCCGACAGCCAGGCCGACCGGCTGTTCGCTGGATCAGCCGGAGCACAAGGTCGCCTCTTGGAAAGATCTTGGCTTGACCTTCCTGTTGTAGTAGTGGCGCAGGCTCGCCGGATGATGGGCCGGGTTGAGTGCCAACAGCCGCCCTTCAAGCAGATCGACGCCGCCTTGACATGCTTCTTCCGCTCTCGTCGGTGTACATGGTGACTCATGGGAGTCGAACTCTATGTCCATGGGATGACGGCTTCAGCACCGAGACGAGGAAGAAGGGTGAGGCCGTTGACTTGTTCGAGTCGTATGAAACTCCAGAGGACGGCCGGTAGCTCGTTAACAGCCGCCGAACGCTTCCAATGGTTCGACCAATGAGGTTTGATACCAGATAGGATGAGGCCGCTTGCTTGCTTGACCTGGCCATTTGATCATGGATGGGCAATGGACGCTAAGTCTAGTCGATGCCTTATGTCAGTGCAGAAACGGGCCAAGGCGCCTTTGTCAAAGTTTGTGCCATTGTCGGTGATGATGCTGTGTGGTATGCCGCATCGAGTTGTGATGTCGGCGATGAAAGTCACCATGTTGGACCGCTCAACTTCTTGATGGGCTTTGCTTTATCCACTTGGTGAACTTGTCCACCGCGACAAGTAAGTGAGTTAGGTCACCAGGCTGCTTTGAATGGTCCCACCATGTCCAGGCCCCATACGGCAAAGGGCCAAGCTATAGGGATAGTTTTAGTGCGTAAGCCGCTCGAGCGGCTTGGAGCGAACACTTGGCACCCTTGCATTTCTGGATTAATTCTTGGCCTCTTCTAGGGCGGTTGGCCAGAAGAAACCATGTTGGAAGGCTTTGGAAACGAGTGCTCTTGAGGCCGCATGGTGACCGCACTCGCCTTGATGAATGTCTTTGAGGATCGCTTGGCCTAGCTCTGGCTCGACACAACGCTGGTGAACAGCAGTGACACTGCGTTTGACCAGCTCTCTGTTGATTATGGTGTAGGCTTCCGCTCGGCATTGCACTTGCCGGGCTGAGATTTCATCGGTTGGTAGCTCTCCGCTTACTAAGAACTTCAGGATGGGCTGGGCCCATGAGGGTTCTGCTATTTCTTCAACTGCCAGTACTGCGACTTGGACGAGGGCGGCTGGGCTGGGAGGCTGCGGGCTGGAGTCCGCGGCCGCTTGCTGGGTTGATGGAGTCCCCGGGCCGACTGGTGCAGTCCCTGGGCCGAGCCTCGAGTCTTCGTGAATGGTTACTCAGTCCCGGGCCAAGCTCGAATCTTCATAATGGTTGCCAGAGTCCCTAGTCCGGCTCAAGTCCCCGGCCGGCTTCGATCAAGCGCGATCTTTGGGCCATCTGTGAGGATTCTCGTGCAGCTCACCGAGGCTTTGAGTCAGATCCGACTTCTTCTGGGGAGCTAGAACGAAAATTGAGTCTGAATCGTGAAGGCTTGACAGATGGCTTGAGGAGGCGCTGAGGGCGACGCCGGATGGTATTATGTATGGTTGAGCCGATTCGTGCTGTGGTGTCTCGCTTGGTCGTTGTCGCTTTCTTGGTATGTGAAGGAATTCGATCCTCAAAATATCCACTGAAGTTGTTGTACCAGAAACGGTAGCTCGCCATGTTCAAGGCTTTAAGGCCCCAACGCCAGATGATGTTGGACCATTGTCGAGTCGCCATAACACAAGATCTCGCGAATGCCAAGTTCTTTGGCTAGCCGGAGCCCGTGAATGAGCGCCTGCATCGGGCGACGTTGTTGGAGGCGGCAAATGGATTTGCAGCGCGATTTGAGCTTGTCGCTTTGGGGAGGTGGAGGACGACGCCGCTCCCAAGCCGGTGCGCATCTTGGAGCCGCCAAGCGCATCCGCCAATGGTGGAGTCAAGCGCCAAGGGTAGGTATCGGGTCTCGCCCAATGACGAGGAAGTCGGCTCGCGCTATGATTTGATGGCGTAAAGGGGCTGATAATAGATGGTGTAGGGGCCAACTCTATGGTCGATTTGGCCACTCGCCGAAGCATCTCTGCTTCCATGATCTCGCCAAGGGGATGTGCAAACCACAAAGATTGGATGATCTTGAAAGTAAGGCTTCAACTTCTTGGCAAAGTGTACGCCATAGCACATCTTCTCGATAGTGGGGGTAGTTCTGCTCGAGGTCGACAAAGACTTCGCCAGTATTATACCGTCTTCGACAGGTAGCGCTTGCCTTCCTCTTTGCGCCGATTACGATGATTGTGCCGACTACTCGCCGGTGACGACGGCAATGTACAGGAGCATGGGCTTTTAGGGCCGGAGCCGCCAAAGACGGGGAGAAGTCGCATCTTCTTCAACCGAGAAAAGCTTCATCTCGCTTTGGGTTCCACTCAAGAAGGTGGTCTTTCATGAGCTGGTATAAGGAGGGCCTTCGCCCAGCCGATCGATGAACCGCTGATGGACGCTACAGCCGGTGAACTTCGCACATCTAGCAGTTGGCGGGTACTCCATCCTCTCGATGGCCTTGTTCTTCACAGATTGCACTTATGCCGCGCTCGAGACCAGGAAACCAAGGAGCTGGTCGGTTGGTATTCAAGAGACACTTCGGGTTGAGCTTGATCTGGAATCGGCGCAAGTTCTCGGGTCTCCTTAAGGTCTTCCAGCAGTGTTCTCGCTTCCATCTTCACCACCACACCATCCATGTAGACGCATGCCTCGCCGAGCTGCTTGAGGAGCCACTTCGCATGCAACGCTGAAAGGTGGCACCGCGCTTTCGCCGAACGTGATGGTCGTAGCGTATATTCAATGGTGTGATGAAGGCGGTCTTCGCCTATCGGCCGGGTTCAGCTTGATCCGTGATATGCTGAATATGCATCTAAGAAGCTCAACAGCAGATCCGCCGTGGAGTGTATCACTTGATCAATCTCTCGCAGTTTAACGGGTCCTTGGGACAGGCTTTGTTGAGGCTTGTGTAGTCAATACACATCCGCCATCGCTTGTTCTTCTTCAGCACCAGGACCGGGTTTGCTAACCATTCTGGAAAGAACACTTCCATGATGAAACCGGCTGCCAAGAGCCGGGCTATCTCTTCTCCAACAACTCCTCTCTTCTCTTCTGACAGGCGGCGCAAGGGCTGCCTGACGGGCTTCACATCAGGTCGGACATGTAACTTGTGCTCGGCGAATTCTGTCGGTACACCCGGCATGTCCTTGGGAGACCATGCTAAATGTCCCGATTCTCACGGAGGAAATCGACGAGCTCGCTTTTCCTATTTGTCTGTCAAGGTTTGCACCTATGACAGCATACCTCTCTGATGCTCTAGGTCCAAGGGTATCTTCTTTGTTTCCTTGGCCGGCTTGAACGAGCCCTCAGCTTCCGACTCCTTGGGGTCGGATGACAGCTCAGGCTGCTTGCCGGCCATCGCCACGACCCGATCGAGAAGCCGCTTTCTGGCTGCACTCACTGTGGACTCGGCTAGCCGGTTGCTCTCACCGCCAAGCAAGCGACGATTTTCTCAGTAGTCGCCGCCACGGCCAGATCCCTTGGTGCTCGCATCTTCATCTTGAGGTAGGCGAGTGGGGATCACCATGAACTTGGCCAAAGCAGGTCGGCCAAGCAGAGCGTGGTACGGACTTTCGAGGTCCACCACTTAACCAAACTGGCTCTCGGAAATGATCCTTGTCCCCAAAGAGGACATTTATCCGGATCTTGCCAATCGATGAGCAGGAAAGGCTGTGCACAATGCCGTGGAACACCGTCTCGCTGCTCGAGCTGTCTCGCTGATCCCTAACTTCTCCATCGTGTCCTTGTACAGATGTTGATGCTGCTACTCCGCTTATCAGACTCGCGAGAAGCGAGCAGCCCGCTTATCCGTGGCAAGGGTGGCTCCCAAGACCAGGGCGAGGAGCTTGATTCGCATTATCTCGGGTGATCAGCTCGCCCCAACCGAGCAGGCTTTCGACCAAGGCATGAACTCGAGCGCCCGATGCTACTGATTCACTTCGCTGCCGATCCGCTTGCTGCGCCGGTCGTCGGGCCACACCGGTGAACACCACGAGGCTCCATGCTCTTCCTGGTACTGCCTTGTATGGCGCCGACCGCCCGACAGCCGGCGTTGAGGCGGCGGTGGAGGCGGCGCCCAGCTGGCTGCGGAGGTCGGAGGCCGCCTCCTTGGCGATCCTAGTGAGCCAGCTGACACTTCCGGTGATGTGGTTCACGGCTTGCGTCAGGCTGTGGAACTTGGCAAAGGCCATCCAAAGTCTGCTCAGAGGAGAAAGCCGGCAACCAGTTGACTTGCTGCCTTCTCGCCGCTTGGTCGAGGCTGTCCTTCTAGCTGCTGGTCTTCGACCGGCGCGAACCTGCCGGCTGGGAAGACGGCTGCGGGCCTTGCGCTTGTGGTCGCTTCTGTCATTGCCGCCGACGGGTGCCTCCACCGGAGTTCTGGGAGCTTGAGGGGCCACCTTGCCTGTCAGCACTGACTTCAATCTCCGCCTTCATTGAGGAGTCAGCCAGAGCGCATTTGTCTGCTATGACCAGCAGCTCTGCCGAGGGTCTCTGCCTGCCGCAAAGGAGCTTGTGCTTGAGGAGGGTGCCTTCTCGCACCCGGCGGTGAAGTACTGATAGCTTGCACTCGTGCACGCCTCGCAGGAGTTTCAGAGCTCGCCCTGCCAAGGCGTGAGGTAGTCGCGCCGACTGCTGGGGCCCTACACGCACAGGGAAAGCTGGCAGGCTTGGGAGGTCGCTTGTACGTGCTCGTGAAGTTATGGATGAAAGCTTCGTGAAGTCGACCCAGCTGTTGATGCCTGGGCTTCAGTGCTGTTCAACCACGCCCGGCCGTGCCTGAGCATGAGCGAACGATTTCACAGCAACACGCTTATTGCCGCTCGCTATACCGACGGCCGTGGAGTAGTCAACCAGCCAGTCTTCCGCTTAACCGAGCCGTGTACTTGGGTGTGTCTCGGGGAGCGTGAACCTTTGGGGAAAGGCTCGCCTCGGATGCGGGTCCGGCACGGCAGACCCAGCTTGTCCTCTTCTTCCAGCGCCAGGTCCGTGAAGTCGGTTGATCCGGCATGCGGCGCTGCTTTCCGATTCTCTCGGCGGCCGAGGCGTCACGAGAGTCGGATGCTCGGCGGTGGCGGGAGACTCGCTTTCTACGCGGAGGGGAGGCAGTAGTCGCCCCGCCGCTCCACCGCCTGGGCGGCTGCCTTGGTCGCGCCGATGGTGACGTGAGTCCGATTGTGGCTGATAGCTGGCTTTTGTCCTTTCTTCCGCAGACACCGCTAGTCCGCTGGCCCGAGACGCCGCGCTTTGGTCTCGCGGGTGGCGGGCCGTCGTTTATCGCTATGCGCGCCTGCGCGGCAGCCAGCCTCGCTTTGCGCAGCAGCCGCGGTCGAGGAGCTGCTGACTCGCTTCGCTGGGCGAGGCGGCGTTTATCGCTTTCGGTTATTCAGTTGTCCGCCGCCGCTCGGGCGGCGCGGATGTTCTCGCCGCGTGGCATATACGAGGCGGTTGGCCCTTAATAGGTTGGCGATGGCTACGCCAGCGCATGCCGGATCGCGCTTAAGCGGTTAGGCTCCAGCTGAGCCGGCGAGCCGCCACGCGCAATCCTCTCGCTGGTAGGCTTCTGACAAGCGCCTCATGCTCGCTGCTTTTTTCAGGCTTTTCGACGAGCTGAAGGCGGCACGCCCAGCCGCCTCGGTGTCGCGCTCCCGAATAGGTGCAGTTAGGTCTTGTAGAGCCGCCGAGGGTCGTGAACTCTTCGCCGGGTGCTCGCCAGGATCGATGACGCAGCACCTCCGTGACGTTGGGGAACGCGGCCGAGCGACGCTAAGGCCGTAGTCGCACCAGCATCGGGTCGGTGGAGCTTACGGAGTCCAAGTTCTGTGGGCAGTGCTCGCCAATGACGTGGAGTTGTTCGAGGAGGCCCGCAGGAGGCTCTCGCCGCCTGCGCTCGCATCGGATGCAGGCTCGCTTGAGAGGCGGACCTCACCGGCAAGTTCGACGATGCAGCTGGTCACAAGAAGCGATCTCAGCGCCATGCAGCGCGGCCGACGCAGACCGCTTATGCCGGGCTGGCTGCGCCGCCAGGGAGAAAAGGGTTCCTGCCCATAGAAGGTCTCCTGACGACGGTGCACCTTGCCCCACGGTGGGCGCCAAATGTCGGGGTTGGTGCTACATATGCCAAAGGATGGCTTATCATGGAGGGTGCGAGTAGAACGTCCGGTGCCTGAAACGGATGAGGCGAAGGCATGCACGCCGGCGATCTTACCCAGCTTCGCGCCTCCGTGGACATAACACCCCACCGCTGCTCATGAGGTCTCCACATGATCACTATATCGGTGGGTACAGGGTTGCTCCTTGAGTTGTTCGATGAGGAAGGAGAAGGGCACGGCTGGCTCTTCTCTTCCCTCTCGTCTGTGTCTAAAACTATTAGGGTCCAACCTTCAGTATGGGTGCCCCGGGGTTTATAGGCCTGCCTTCGGGGTACATGGTAATCCGCCGGGCGCGGGTCCCAGCCGCCTGCTCTTTAGGTCGCCGCCTTCTTCGCTGACATCGGGGCTCGCTGATTAGCGGACTCCGCCAACGGCTCCTCGTAGGGGCGACAGGCTCTCGCCCGCCGCTAGCGGTCTTGCCGGCCGCGGATTATCAGAGCCGTGCTTCGATGACGCTGGTTTGGTCGGGGTCATGGCGACAGTGTTGCTACCGACGGGCGATCACTGCTAGCATCCCCTCGCCTTGCCTCGGTTAATGGCGCTGGTCTGTGGGAGAGGTCGGCCGACTTCGGGCTGCCTCTCGTCTCGCCGCCTTGTGGCGCCTCGCCGTTTTCAGCATTCTCCGCTGATAGGCGGGCCTCATTGCCTTTGGTCGACAGACAGCCGTCAGGCATGTGGGTCTGCTCATGGTTGACGCTGTGGGCAGGTGGTTACAAGGTTGCCACCGAACGGAGATCTCCGCAAGACGGGCGTGATTATGGCCATGCCCGCCTTTTGTGAGCGGGCAGGATGGGCCATGCGCGCCACACCCCATCCCGCCCGGGTTGCGTGGGTCAAGGTGGTTGAGTCGCGGGCCGACTCCCATAGCCGGCTTCACCGAGATCACCAGCTGGGAGTCGGCTTCACTCAAGGCCGCCTCGAGACTCGGCACAGGCACAATGGCCCGCCGCCACGACCTCGTAAAGTAGCTCTTCGCCTTGAGGCTTTGAGGCGAGCCTGCCCCG
This sequence comes from Aegilops longissima, assembly GCA_021605205.1. Classification (NCBI taxonomy): domain Eukaryota; kingdom Viridiplantae; phylum Streptophyta; class Magnoliopsida; order Poales; family Poaceae; genus Aegilops; species Aegilops longissima. The sequence goes on along the minus strand of JAHIAM010010083.1, from coordinate 5,228 downwards.
ATGTTTCAAAGGTCCGGGCCTCGGGTTTGCCTACCCGTGGCCCATTACTCTCGACAAGAAGGGAGTAGTAATTGTCTTAGACTCCAAGCTTAAAAGATCCTAAGGAGTATGCGGACATGACTGAAATGCTCGAGAAGTAAGTTAAATCGATCATTATCCACCATATCAGCAACTTTGTTCATTTCTCGATATCAAGTAATTGTTTTCTTTGTATGGCAGGGCTTGGAGAAAATTCACCAAAAAGCTCCGCCATGTAATAGCTGCAATTTAGACACCAAAGTAAGTACTATATAGTAGCATATTCCACGATCTCCTAGTGATTCAAGCGCTAATTTCATCAATACCATTTAGCATGCTTATAATTATCAGTTTGATTGACCTCTATTTCTTGTAAAGTGGTTGTGGCAGGAACAAGGAATGATTTCTGTGGATACTACATTTATAGTCCATCCGCCACACGACCTGTGAGCGGGCCACTCCGACAAACAATATGAAGTGCGAAATAACAATATTCACAATTTTATTTTATTACCATCATTTGTGTTGAGTTTCATTCATTCATATATATATATATATATATATATATATATATATATATATATATATATATGTATTGACCCCTTCTTAAAATTAGATGTTTCGATGCGGATGAACTCAGAGCACCAGATCGCTCATGAGCAATTCAAGGAATTATGCATTCTTTCTTGACCACGTTATCGCTGAGGACGGAGAATACTATGTGGACCACGATCCGTATGTTAGAGATTATATATTTGTAAAAGACAATTATTGTATATATGTAGCCCGTAGTGTCGGATAGATATACGAGAACTTGTTGTTCACCAATCTCTGAGAAGGAGAGGTGGTCGATATCACTTCTCTCTGTATGCATATAAGTTCATGAAGATCTTCTGCTTGCTTACTAGCTAGCTAGCGTGTCTAGCTAGTCCTCTCTATAATGCATGCATAGTACGATCGCCGAACAAGCACGGACAAAAGAGAGGACACTTCTCTCTATTAATTAGCTAGCTATAGCACAATATATGAAACACCTAAATTAACCCCCAAAACCCCCAACCCCCCTTTTAAAAAAAACAAAACCCCAGCCATAGAAATGTCGACGCTGGATGTTTATTGGTCCCGGTTGGTGCCACCAACCGACCAAAGGCCCTCCTGCCTGGGCTCACGGACAGCCACGTGGAGGCCCATCTGTCCCAGTTCTGGATTGAACCGGACTAAAGGGCCAGGGCATTATTATCGACCCTTTAGTCCCGTTCATCAACCGACTAAAGGCCTCACCAACCGGGACTATAGGCCCTTTTTCTACTAGTGTTGGGGTCCCGTGTGATTTCCACATTAACTAACCTCGGGTGCGCGACGGTCGGCCATCAACACTTGTTGTTTTGGCCGATTTTGGCCCGCTTCATGGACTATTACTCACTGCTTTGGGGTCCCAGAGTGATTCCACGATTAACTAACCCTGGCTGCAAGCACTTGCTTGGCCATCGAACACTTGTAGTTTTGGCCGATTCTAGCCTGCTTCATGGACTATTACTCACAGCTTTGGGGTCCCAGAGTGATTTCCACGATAAACGAACCCTGGGCTGCGTTTACCTGCTGGTCATCAACATTTGTAGTTTTGGCCGATTCTGGCCCGTTTCATGGACTATTACTCACTGTTTTGGGGTCCCAGAGTGATTTCCACGATTAATGAACCCTGGGCTGCGTTTTCGTGTCGGTCATCAACACTTGTAGTTTTGGCCGATTTTTGCCCGTTTCATGGACTATTACTCACTGTTTTGGCGTCCCAGAGTGATTTCCACGATTAACGTATCCTAGGCTGCGTTTACGTGTCGGTCATCAACACTTGTAGTTTTGGCCGATTCTGGCCCGTTTCATGGACTATTACTCACTGTTTTGGGGTCCCAGAGTGATTTCCACGATTAACGAACCCTGGGTTGCGTTTACGTGTCGCTCATCAACACTTGTAGTTTTGGCCGATTCTAGCCCATTTCATGGACTATTACTCACTGTTTTGGGGTCCCAGAGTGATTTCCACGATTAACGAACCCTAGGCTGCGTTTATGTGTCGGTCATCAACACTTGTAGTTTTGGCCGATTCTGGCCCGTTTCATGGACTATTACTCACTGTTTTGGGGTCCCAGAGTGATTTCCACGATTAACGAACCCTGGGCTGCGTTTACCTGTCGGTCATCAACACTTGTAGTTTTGGCCGATTCTGGCCCGTTTCATGGACTATTACTCACTGTTTTGGGGTCCCAGAGTGATTTCAACGATTAACGAACCCTGGGCTGTGTTTACGTGTCGGTCATCAACAATTGTAGTTTTGGCCGATTCTGGCCCGTTTCTTGGACTATTACTCACTGATCTGGGGTCCCTGAGCGATTTCCATGATTGTCGAACCCCGGCCATGCTTATGTGTCGCTCATCAATAATCCTAAGTTTGTCCGATTCTGGCTCTTTCATGGACTATTACTCACCGCTTTGGGGTCCTAGTGTGATTTCGACGATTAACGAACCCTGGGGTTCGTTTTACGTGTCGGTCACCAACACTGGTGGTTTTGGCCGATTCTAGCCGGTTTCGTGGACTATTACTCACCGTTTTGGGGTCCCGAGTGATTTCCATAGTTGTTGAACCCTGGGTGCGCTTTACGTGTCGGGTCATCAACACTTGTAGTTTTGGCCGATTCTGGCCCGTTTCATGGACTATTAATCACTGTTTTGGGGTCCCACAGTGATTTCCACGATTAACGAACCCTGGGTTGCGTTTACGTGTCGGTCATCAACACTTGTAGTTTTGGCCGATTCTAGCCCGTTTCATGGACTATTACTCACTGTTTTGGGGTCACAGAGTGATTTCCACGATTAACGAACCCCGGGCTGCGTTTACGTGTCGTTCATCAACACTTGTAGTTTTGGCCGATTCTGGCCCATTTCATGGACTATTACTCACTGTTTTGGGGTCCCAGAGTGATTTCCACGATTAACGAACCCTGGGCTGCGTTCACCTGTCGGTCATCAACACTTGTAGTTTTGGCCGATTCTGGCCTGTTTCATGGACTATTACTCACTGTTTTGGGGTCCCAGAGTGATTTCAACGATTAACGAACCCTAGGCTGTGTTTACGTGTCGGTCATCAACAATTGTAGTTTTGGCCGATTCTGGCCCGTTTCTTGGACTATTACTCACTGATCTGGGGTCCCTGAGCGATTTCCATGATTGTCGAACCCCGGGCTGCGTTTATGTGTCGTTCATCAATAATCCTAAGTTTGTCCGATTATGGGCTCTTTCATGGACTATTACTCACCGTTTTGGGGTCCCAGTGTGATTTCGACGATTAACGAACCCTGGGGTTCGTTTACGTGTCGGTCACCAACACTCGCTGTTTTGGCCGATTCTAGCCCGTTTCGTGGACTATTACTCACCGTTTTGGGGTCCCGAAGCGATTTCCATAGTTGTTGAACCCCAAGGTGCGCTTACGTGTCGGTCATCAACACTCGCAGATTTGGCCGATTCTGGCCCGTTTCATGGACTATTAATCACTGTTTTGGGGTCCCACAGTGATTTCCACGATTAACGAACCCCTGGTTGCTGCTTACGGTCGGTCATCAACACTTGTAGTTTTGGCCGATTCTGGCCCGTTTCAAGGACTATTACTCACCGTTTTGGGGTCCCGGTGTGATTTCCACGATTAACGAACCCTGGGGTGCGTTTACGTGTCAATCATCAACACTTGTAGTTTTGGCCGATTTTTGCCCGTTTCATGGACTATTACTCACTATTTTGGGGTCCCAGAGTGATTTCCACGATTAACGAACCCTGGGCTGCGTTTACGGTCGGCCATCAACACTTGTAGTTTTGGCCGATTCTATGGACTATTACTCACCGCTTTGGGGTCCCGAGTGATTTCCACGATTAACTAACCCCGGGCTGCGCTTACGCCTCGTCGTCGGTCATCAACACTTGTAGTTTTGGCCGATTCTGGCCCGTTTCATGGACTATTACTCACTGTTTTGGGGTCCCAGAGTGATTTCAACGATTAACGAACCCTGGGCTGTGTTTACGTGTCGGTCATCAACAATTGTAGTTTTGGCCGATTCTGGCCCGTTTCTTGGACTATTACTCACTGATCTGGGGTCCCTGAGCGATTTCCATGATTGTCGAACCCCGGGCTGCGTTTATGTGTCGTTCATCAATAATCCTAAGTTTGTCCGATTATGGGCTCTTTCATGGACTATTACTCACCGTTTTGGGGTCCCAGTGTGATTTCGACGATTAACGAACCCTGGGGTTCGTTTACGTGTCGGTCACCAACACTCGCTGTTTTGGCCGATTCTAGCCCGTTTCGTGGACTATTACTCACCGTTTTGGGGTCCCGAAGTGATTTCCATAGTTGTTGAACCCCAAGGTGCGCTTACGTGTCGGTCATCAACACTCGCAGATTTGGCCGATTCTGGCCCGTTTCATGGACTATTAATCACTGTTTTGGGGTCCCAGAATGATTTCCACGATTAACGAACCCTGGGTTGCGTTTACGTGTCGGTCATCAACACTTGTAGTTTTGGCCGATTCTAGCCCGTTTCATGGACTATTACTCACTGTTTTGGGGTCACAGAGTGATTTCCACGATTAACGAACCCTGGGCTGCGTTTACGTGTCGTTCATCAACACTTGTAGTTTTGGCCGATTCTGCCCATTTCATGGACTATTACTCACTGTTTTGGGGTCCCAGAGTGATTTCCACGATTAACGAACCCTGGGCTACGTTTACCTGTCGGTCATCAACACTTGTAGTTTTGGCCGATTCTGGCCCGTTTCATGGACTATTACTCACTGTTTTGGTGTCCCAGAGTGATTTCAACGATTAACTAACCCCGGCTGTGTTTACGGTCGGTCATCAACAATTGTAGTTTTGGCCGATTCTGCCCGCTTTGGACTATTACTCACCGATCTGGGGTCCCAGAGTGATTTCCACGATTAATGAACCCTGGCTGCTTATGTGTCGCCATCAACACTTGTAGTTTTGGCCGATTTTTGCCCGCTTTCATGGACTATTACTCACCGCTTTGGGGTCCCAGAGTGATTTCCACGATTAACTAACCTGGCTGGTTCTGCTTACGTTCGTCGGTCATCAACACTTGTAGTTTTGGCCGATTCTGCCCGCTTCATGGACTATTACTCACTGCTTTGGGGTCCCAGAGTGATTT
>JAHIAM010010080.1:0-19755 GCA_021605205.1 Aegilops longissima | reverse complement strand
TAACAAAAGATAAAGTGGCAGCCCAGGAAGCGGCGTATGGGTTCTGAGGATCGAGGAGTCGGCGGTGCCGCCACCGAGCGCCGGGCTGGTCGGTCTCTTCTGATCGCTTTCGACGGTAGTTAGTTTTGCGGACGCTCATTGCTCGAGGCACGGTCGAAGCTGAGGCTGGCCATTCGCCTGACCTCGGGCGCCCTTCACCTCCCTCCTCCAACTCGCCTTCCTCCTAGCCATTGAGTCGATCACCTCCGCCGAAGTCCTCGCCATTGGCCGGTCCAGCCCAACCATCTCGGTGGCGCCGCCGCCTTTTCACTCGCCCGGACGAAGACGCTGGTTTCGGTACTGGCGATCGACACAAGCCGCTGACGAGATCGCCCTCCACGCTGCCAACTCTTCCCGAGCTTCCACCGAACGCGGCCAGCCGGGCTAGATTCAGCCCCGGTACCACGCTTAACGAACTCCAAGGCCCGCGATACAAGCCTGCAGTCAAGAGCCCTTCCAGCCTCAAGATGGCCGGTCACACTTCAAAACGGGCCGGCAGTCCAATCGAGTGCGTGGCGCCGCATATCCGCCACAGGCGTGATCGCTCGGCGCCAACACGCTGAAGCCGACGCAGATCCGGTGAGCGGCCAAGCCGAGCTCAATGCCAGGATCTGCTTGCTAAGGGATCGGGGCGTTGACGGTGATCTTCGCACCGTCCCGCCCGCCTTTGCGATCAGCTTTCATGGCTGGCAGCGCCTCGAGTGGCTGTGTAAAGAAGTCTGCCAAACGGAAGCAAAGAGAAAAATAAAAGACGAGAAGCCGGCTTGACCAACAGCCGGCGGCGCAAAGAAGAATGAGGAAGACTCACCATTGACTATGTCCTCGGTCTCGTGGAAGTCGGAGGTCAACATCACCTCTTTGTTAGACCAGGAGGAGCGCTTGCTCGCGAATTCAGCAAGGAGACCGGAGTCCTTGTCCTCCGCCTACTTCTGAGCCTTCTTAAAGAGCTCCTTCTGTTCTGCTAGTTGTGCGGCCAGCCGGTCGCGCTCTTCAGCCAGCTGGCTGCACTCTTTCTCCTTGGCACAGAGCGCGGTGTTGGCTTCACCCAGCTGCTCCTGTAAGGTGGCGTTGGCTTTGGCTTCTGCGGAAGAAAAAAAGAAAGTAAGGCGTTATTCGCCAGCAAAGAAATACAGTCGCCAGGGAGATCTGACCCGACTGCTCAGCAGTCGGCCTGAATCTCGGGGACTATAGCCTGCGGGTGCGCCAGCGCGCCCCCGCAGAAAGAAGAAGAAGAAGTACTCCGGCTGTCCGATAAGTTGGCAGTCCGCTGAGCCAGCTCCTGCACGTTGGAGTTGAAGGCGGTCACACGGAGATTGTGGTAATCCTGTGACATTAAATTCAGACGAGCGTTAGTACTTGGAACTCGCTGATTAGAGTTCCAAGCCACCGCCAGCAAGCCGCCCAAACCGGGACTACACCCAGGGAGGGCTACCATCGAAAAGCACAAGAAACAAAACGGCGAGATAACGCATTCAACGGCTTCGCGGCCGCCAGCGCGCTTTGTTGCGTTCTTAAGGGCCTCGCTGCCGGGATCTTGGCTTGGACGCCCAAGAGCGCCCGATTCAGCGGGCCCGTCCCCGCCTTGCACCACCCACCCAGCGGTGCGGCGCTGTTGCTCTCGGTGTCCGGGATCAAGGAGTGGCGCGCGCCTGCTTCAATGGCATGGCGCAGGCCGCTTTGCAAGACGGCGACGCTGGTACGCCGACCCAAGATCTGTGCCCGCCACTTCTCCACCGGAGGCACCGCTGGGTCCGCGGTCTTGCTCGAGCGCCCCACACGGCGGCGGTGGCGGCACGAAACGCCCGCAGCGGAGGTGTCGCCGCCGTCTTTCTTGATCGAGTCCTCACCGCCAGCCTCCCTGGCCCACCGAGAACTCCGGGTGGTGGAGCAGAGTTCGAGGAACAACGGCGACCGCCGAGTGGTGATGCGTGGCATCTTCGCCTGCTTTTCGCTGGTTGGCGGTGCGGGCCTCCGCCAATTTCTTCTTTGGCGGCGGCCTCCGATTTTCGGTGCATCCGCTTTCTTCAGCGGGCGGCTCGCTCTTTTCAAGGCTCCCTGCTCCGCCTCGCCTCACCACGGAAGGTCGGTGGCCGGGTCAATCCACCGAGCTGTGGCGGAAGTCTCCACCGACCCCATGATGGAGGCGGCGGCCACCTTTCAAGAGAGAGGGGAGCCTGACCCAAGAAAACAAAGCAGAAGACCTGCAATGATCGATGAAGAGAAGGAAAAAATGCAAGGGAGGAAATCACTTACGCGGAAACCAGTTGCGGCATCTTCACTTCCCTGCGGAAGTGGTTAACCTTCGCGGCTGCCTCTTCCCGCTTGGTCGCCGCAGCCGAGCCCTTGGGCTTCTTCAGCTGGCTGCCGAACAAGCTCGGCGCGGCCCTATGCTTCTTCGCTGCTTGCCTTTGGGCGTCCGGCGGCAGAGGAGCTCGCTACCGGCTGGCAAATTTCGGTGGTGGTGCGGGGTGACTTCCCCCGCATCATCATCAGGCCAGTCCTCGAGGCTGGCCCCAAGCCTCACACCGCCGCTCCGCCGCCTCCCCGGCCTCGTTTCAAGGTCGCCGCCCCAAGTCGGGTCGCCGACATCGCTCCGCCTGCCGGAGGACTTCTGGCCGCCCCGCAGTTGCGCCATCGGCTGGAGGAGAGGGTTCTGGCCGAAGACCGGTCAGTCAGATCTGACTAGACGGACTCGGCAACGAGGAATCAGAGGAACCGGAAAAGGAAACAACTCACCATGGGCGGAGGATGGGCGCGAACACGGTTCCTTGCCAAACCGCCACTCTTCCGAGAGCTCGCAGTTCGCAAGGTAGTTCACCATGTAGGCCACCTTCGTGAGCCATCTCCTTGGTGCACATCCGCTTGGATCCCGGTGGCCGCCATCCGATGCGATCATGAGGACTGCCTTGAAGCGGAGCACTTCGGCGCGCATGAAGGCGGGGGCGAGCAAGTCGGGCCCGCCAGGCCCTCCGATCGCGCCATCACTGGAGTCGGGTGACGGCGGGCGGCTCCAAAGAGTATCGTTCTTGGCTCTGCATCACCGGGCCAGGGCTGCCTCCCAGCCGCGCGCCGGGCTGCATAAGCAGGCAGGTTGACCAGCCGCCCTCGCCAAGACGCCTTCACGAGAAGTACGACCGCTGCCACATCTTCACCGACTTTATCAGCGTGATGGGGGGAAACGAGTTGTCGGCCCCTGTCCTCTGCACCGCGATGAATGCGCCGCACGGAGCCGGCACGGCTGCGACGTGGGTGCCAAGCTTGGTGTAGAAGAACTCCCCCCATAGCTCGAGGGTGGGGAGGACGCCGAGGAAGCCTTCGCACAGAGTGACGAAGGCAGACAGCAGCACCACCGTGTTCGGGGTGAGGTGGTGCGGCTGGAGTACGTAGAACTCGAGGAAGTAGCGGAAGAAGCCGCTCGCCGGCAGGCCGAGGCCGCGCAGGCAATGCGAGCAGAAGACGACCCGCTCGCCCTCCTCTGACGCCGGCGAGATTTCTCTCTCTGGTGCAAGGCGGACCTTCACGAATTCCTTGCTGGGCAGCTGACGCATCTTGCGGAGGAAATCGATGTGGTCATCGTGAACCTCAGAGCCATCCCACGCCCCGGAACGCACCGCGGAGGGCGTGACGGTGGAAGAGGAGCCCGTCGGGAATGGGTCACCGCGACGCTCGACGTAGCTTGGGGGCGCGGCGGCGAGAGGAAGAAGGAAGTGAAGGCAAGAAAGATGAGACAATGAGCAGGGGGGACGCACGTGCCCTGCCGCTCCCCCTCCCCCACCGACTTATAGGCCCTCGGGCTGCGAAGCCGAGGGGGCGAGCATGGGATTAATCGCGCCATACCCCACGCCCCCACGATCTTAATTCACGCGAAAGTTATCGCGGCAAGAACTCCGCTGAATTCAACCGCCGCTTCGGCCGCAGCCGATCCGCCCGAAAGCCGAGGAGGATAGTGGCGGCCCGCCCAAGACGGGTCCCATCACGCCAGAAGTGCAGACTCGTTCGCCGCACGCCACCACGTGACGGGCCCGAGGCGGGCGGTGGCATTAAAGCTTAGCTAGAACGCCACTTGGCCCACGCCAAGGCGTTCGAAAGTTTGGTCAAGACGGGTTGGGGCGAGGCCGACTCCAACCAGTCGACTTGGCAGAAGACGGACGAAGCTCCACCTAGGACACCGAGAGAAGGAAACTGCTGAGGCTCCTCGACCGATCACCCGCGGTGCCTCACCAGCTTCGTGGACTCATCGTCGAGTAATGGGCCACGGTAGGCTGACCCGAGGCCCAAAACCTTTCAAGACATCGGGCTGATCGCCTTCAAGACGACGAGATGAAGATCCGCCTTCGAAGTCGACCGAAGGAGTAGCCGCCTCCCATAAGCGCGTCGAGTCCCGGATGGCAAGTCGAGTCAAGCCGACTACCGGTGGCTTCCAGAGAAGCCAAGACCAAGGAGTCGGCCCGCGACATTTTGCAGAGCCCGTGTTTCGCCGGAGGGGACGGACGGGAGTGGCTACGATAGCCCGTCCCTCCTCCGCATCAGTGCAAGCATGGCCACAGCACCGCATCGGGCGAGATCACCGCCCGCGCGCATCGCTTATGGCTTCCTGACATCACCCGCATGGGCGGAGTCATGTTCCCACGACGCCTATCTCAGACGGCCAAGGACGATGGGCCCCACCACCGCCAGAGTCCGTAAGACGGCGAGATTCTACCGGCCGGACTCGAGGGAGGTCGGCCCTAGGAGTCGGCCGCCCTTCTCGGGACCCACGCCGCCATTAACCGCACGAGATAGAGTGGTTACAGAATCACCCGCCACGGCGGGTCAGAGCCACGACCTCCCACTCAAGCCTCAGGTTATTAGAGATGCGGCTACGCGATCAGCCGCTGCAAGCCCGGGAGCGGCGGGTACGGCTGTCGGGCCCGCACTTCACCGGGTTGGCGGGCCCCACCGGGCCGGGCGGAGAAGGCCGCAATGAAGAGACCGACGGTCGGGCCCTACACCCATCCGGATTATTTAATGTACCGGGGTAGGCCTATATAAACCCCCCAGGGCACCCATGCAAAGGGTTCCGGACCTGAGATAGTTAGAACAGATCATAGAGGAAAGGGAAGAGCTAGCCTTGCCTTCTCCTACCTCCGGTACACAGCTCGAGGAGCACTTCTGTATTCATTTGAGCCTTAGAGATCATGCGGAGACCCCGCATAGCAGGATTAGGGGTGTTATCTCCTAGGAGAGCCCCGAACCTGGGTAAAGTCCGCCGCTGCTCATGTCTACGGCTCATCCCGCCTCCGCACCGCGACGCCTCTACTCGCCCCACCATGATAAGCCATCTTTGGCATATGTCGCACCCAACCACGACAATAGTAAAGAGGCGGCTTGGCGGTGTCTCTTTGAGACCACAGGTCGCCTCCATTTACTGCCCCGCTGGGGAACCGCCGCCCACGCCCCCACTACGCATGCCTTTTGCGCCCACGCTCGCTGCATGCATAATGCAGAGCAAATGACAAAGGCGAGACGGGAAGTCGCGCGCTGCTGGTCGATTCCTCATGCGCCTTCAATAGAGCGGGAGGGCGGTCGACGGCCCCGCCATTGCCACTCAGGGTCGGATTGCCGAGAGGGGCGGCCGAAGTCTCGCCTCACCCCTTTATAAAGAGGGAGCGGAGGAACGGTGCTCTCAACCTCCGCCATCTGCTTTCGCCCATTCTTGTTTATTCCTTCCTTCTGCCATGGCGAGGGGGTGACGCTCATCGGCCGGCGGGGCGAGGGTTCCGCCGACAACGCGCCGCCTCCTCCCAAGAGCTCGAGGCGGAGCCGCCACTAGAGGAAGGGGAATGGGCGAGTCGAGGCTGCCGTGGTGCTCGAGGGGAGGACGGGTGATGATTAGCCTCACTTCCGCCAGCAGCCCTCCTCCGATGGAGGGCCACGGGACAACCTTGCGAATTTTCGCAGTGCTGCGCTGCCACTGTCAAGCCGCCGGCCCGACCCAATTCACGCGGGAGACAGAGGTGGATCCGCCAGCGCTGGCGGCTGCATATGAGGGGTTGCGAACAGTGGCATATGGGCGACATCGAGTTCTCGCCTCACGCCATGTACCTCCATCGGGATGGAAAAACATTTGCTCGTATCCATAGCCCGATGGTGGGGCTCATCTTTTCTTCTGTTAATGGAGGGCAATAAAGCTCCGTCAAGGTTCTTTGAGATCTTGGAACTCGCCTGGAAGTGCTGCGTGGAGAGCTCCTTCCGATGATGAATATTCCTCCTCGAGCGAGAGTGACGAGGAGCACAAAGCGACAACGACGACGCAGGGTAGTAGGCGGTAGATGACGGGTCCGGACTAGGTGTCGTCCTGGCTGCTCGTAATGGCGATGTTGGCAGCAGCAAAGATTCGCACCGAGCCCTTCAACTCCTCGGGCCGCTCCTTGGGCGGCCGGGCGAGAAGACGCTGGGGAAGGCGGCGAGGCGGATGGCGGGTCACAACTCGCAGTACGCGGCACCGACGCCTTCATCGTATTGTCTTTCCTGCGCCTTTCGCCCTTCTAGCTCTTCCACCGCATCATCATCACCACTCTCGTTGGGGTGGCCGCCGGGATGTTCTCTTGGTGCCTTCTGCTACCTGTACTTCGCCTAGGCGCTCCTTTCGCCCTTTTGCCATCTTTCTCCGCTTCCTGAGGAGAGGGACAAGAAAGGGATCACGGGCACCTTATCATTTTTTTAGTTTGTAAGCCTGCGGGCCCTTGTTAAATTTAAAACTTGTAATCCCATTGCTCATGTTTTTCATTTCGTATGAACTGTACCTGTACGGGATGTTTTTTTAAAAAGGTATGTTTGCCGGGATTTTCGTTCATGGGTGGAACCCACGACAAGGAATGAATCCTCGTTATCCTTAAGATAAACGTTTTTCCGCCACTTCGCTCGACCTTTCTCACACAATTGGCGGAGGCAGGGATGAGGTGGGCCTTGGGTCCTTGTTTTATTTCCTTGCTGCCGCGACTACGACCAAATTGGGTCCCAAGAAACGAGTCCTAGGGTCCGGAATGAGGAGAGCACGGTATTAAGGATAAAACGAGGTTTCACATCCCTCTGTCCATAACGAAACGCATGATAAGGGATAGAAAATATATTTGAATCTGCAGCCCCCGGCGACTTTGGCTTGCCGTGGGTGGATCTTCGCCCTTGTAGCCCCCTGAGAGTATTGGCTTGCCGGGACCTGCAGCACGTCCGTCCCTTTCTTCCGGCAGCTCGGCAAGGATATTCATGTGTCCCGCAAACCAAAGAAGATAAAGAAGAACAGAGAGGCACGCACTTGACCTCTAAGCTAGGGGTTAGCCGCCGCTAAGCACTATCGACCCTAACCAAGGATGAGACTAAACCTAGCATGCATGCTATAACTTAGGGTGCCACCGTTTCATTTATTTATGCTCAGGGTCTGCCCTGGCTTTGTACAAAGGGTTACATGCCTTGCCGGCAAGGCTTGTACAAAAACGGTAGCTTGTCAGAGTGCTCGCAAGCCGCACCTTATGGGTAAAACTTATGAGATGTTCGATGTTCGAGGAGTTGCTCACCGAATGGCATCTTCGGTCTCAGCCGGATCGCTGCCGGCCCGTGACTCGTGTTACCGTGATAAGGGCCTTCCCATTTCAATGTCAACTTGTTGGAATTCTTGGCGATTGAACGCGCCAAAGAACAAGGCCCTTCCTCAAAGCTCCGGCATGAACCTGGCGGTTATGGTAGCGGGCGCAAGGCTTGCTAGTAGCGCATACTCTCACACCGCCCGGAGACAATCTTCCTCAAGGAGCGCCGCGTCATCTTTCCGCAATCGCCTTGCTCAAGCTCATCATAAGCGAGCACTCGAGGTGACCCGTGATATGAGTTCTGGGGAGAATTGCTTCGCCCGTAAACCAGGGCAAAGGATGTTTGGCCGGTGGCTCGATTGGTCGCCGCTCGATCGATCAAAGAACCGCCGCAACTCAGAAATCGCTTTCCACTCTTGGCGCAGCTCGTCAAAATCTTCGCTTCTTAAGCCTCCAGGACTTCAAGATTTGTTCTTCCGGCTGGCCGTTGTTCGCGGATGTGCCACTGAAGCAAAATGCACCTTGCTGCCGAGATCCTCAATGTATTGCATGAAGGCATGGCTTGTGAACTGCGTGTCGCTGTTGGTGATGATCCCGTTGGGCACCCAAAACGCACACTAGTCCCTTGAAGAACTTGATGGCTGATCATGGCTGTCACCTTCCTCACTGCCTCCACCTCCGCCACTTTTGTGAACTTGTCAATCATGACGCATAAGTACTCAAAGCCCCGACAAAGACGGGGAAAGGGCCCAATATGTCGAGCCCCGTAGAAAGACAAGGGCCGGAGAGAGGGATAGTTTGAAGGGCTTGAGCTGGTTGATGGAGCTTCAATGGAACTAGCACGCTCACACTTGGTTACTAGTGTCGCCGATCCCGGAGGGCAAGGCAATAAAAGAAACCTTGCCGGAAAGCCTTGCCGGTAAGGGCCTCGACCTATGTGGGAGCCACATATGCCTCCATGTATCTCTCGCCAACAGCTTTAGTCCTTCCTCCCGGAGATGCACTTCAATTCACCCCATTCGTCTTCTCCTGTATAGTTCGTTATCAACGAACCGGCAGTGGCAGACCGGGCGGGCTACTCTTCCGCCTCTTCCTCCTCCTCGTGAAGCTCTTTGAAGGAATGAGACGGTGTTGTTTGCCATGCCGGAGCCTTTGCTCGATGACAAGGACTAAAGGCATTTCTTCCGCTACGGAGCGTTGCCCACGGGCATGACCTGAGGTCCTGCCGGAGTTGGTCGCCCTGCGGCAGGATCGGCATCCACGCAAAATCTTCGACGGCGGCTCCGGGAGCCTGCGGGGGAAGTACTTGCCGGGCCTAGCTTCTCTCGCTTGTTCTGCCCGCCGACGGCTCAACGGATGGCTGAGTTAATCGAAGCATAAAAGTACCGTTCCACAAAGTTGCTTGAGGGCAGCGCTTTGACAGTAGTCGGCGTGTCGCTTCCGCTCGAGGGACATGCTCCGCTTGTATACCGTCAAGCGTTCCTCCGCTTCTCACCTCATCTACGACGCCCATCAACGGCTTTGATAATCTTTGTTGATCTGCTCGACGACGAAGCCGCTAATCGCCCCTCGACGATGAGCTTTAACTCCGAGGTCCGCCACGCATCCTCGAGACCGCAAGCAAACCTCATACTGATGGTGTTGTTGGTTGACATCTCCCGGGAAGTGCATCTCGGATGACGCATTTGAGGTGCTCTCCGTGATGTGACAAGCAGCACACCAAAGACCGCACCTTGCAGCGAGAAGGCACCATCAAAGTACATGATCTAGTTACACTCGCTTCCTTGCCGGGAGAGTGGTCTCTTGTACCTCTCTGCCGCATCGAGGTCCACTCGCAATAAACTCCGCCAAGACTCGCCTCAATCATTGAGGTACTTTCAAACTTTAAACCGAAGCTTGACAGCTCTAGGGCCCATTCCACGATCCCACCCACAGTATCCGGTTATGCAATATCCGCTGCAATGGGAGGCGGTGACCACCGTGATCTCATGCGCTGAAGTAATGGTGCAGCTTCTTGAAGCCGTAAGGAGGTCAAGAGCAGCTTTGCACCCTCGAGTACCTCGACCTAGCCCCTACAAAAAGGAGCCGACGGCAAACCGGTGCTGCACCATTTTCTTCTTCTACGCTTCTTCACCTAGTCGAAGGGGTCCCGCCGCACCAAGCGCCGCCTTGCCGGGCCGAGCCCCACCGGGACTCCGGGCCTGCCGGGCTGAGCCTCGCTGGGAGGTTCCGCCCGCCAACCGCCGACTCTGCCGCTGCTGCTGTCTCCTCATCAACTTCTCTTCAAGGCCATTAGTGCGGCACTAACCACCGATTCGCTGCCACCAGGTAAAGCAAGAACGTTCTGCGGTTTGGGCGCAACCAAGACCGGGTAGAGGAGAGGTATCTCTTCAAATCTTGCAGCACCGCCGGCCTCTGGTCCACTCCATCGCCCCGCTTTCAAGATCTTGAAAAAGGAAGGCACGCCCGCGAGTTGAGATGAACTGCTCATGGCAGCAACGCAGCCAGTGAGCCGACACACATCCTTGATCCGCTTGGGTGCCTCAATCTGCTCGATAGCCTTGATCTTATCTCGGTTTGCTTCAATCCCACGCTGGACACAAAGAACCCGAGAAGCTTGCCGACGGGACGCCAAGACACATTCTCGTGGTTCAATTTGAGGTTGATCTTGCAGTGTTCCCAAATGTTTCCTCTAGATCTTGCAGGAGCGTTGCTTTGTCCTTGGTTTTGACCACTATGTCATCCATATAAGCTTCCATATTTCTATGTAGTCGGGCTCAAAACCAATTTGACTGTTTTGCAAAGGTCGAGCCAACACTCTTCAACCCGAAAGGCATCCGTAAAAAGCAATACATGCCACATGGGGTGATGAATGTTGTCTTTCCTCGCCTTCCTTGTCATGAAGATCTGTGGTATCCTAAGTAGGCGCCTAGGAATGATAAGAGGTCACACCCACCGCGGAGTCAACAATCTCCGTCAATGCGTGGCAACGGAAAGGATCCTTTGACAGGCCTTATTGATGTCCTGTAATCAATACACAGCCTCCACTTCCCATTCGCCTTTGCGCACCACTACCGGATTGGCCAACCACGTTGGATGGAGTACCTCTCACCAAACCTGCCACCTCTAGCTTCGATTTCTCCGTGATGAACTCCCCGCCTCTAGAGCTTACTTCCTGACCTTCGCTCGACGGGCCGCAAGATGAGGACAGACAACAAGGTGGTGCTCAATCACCTCCCCGGAATGCTGGGGATGTCGGATGCTTTCCATGCAAACACATCGACATTCGCCACCAGAAGGTGGTGAGCGTGTCTTCCTATTTGTTGTCAAGGGTGGAGCTTATGGTGAAAGCCCTCCGCGCCATCCTCTTTGATGGGCACCTTCTTGGTTTCTGGCGCGAGGCCCTCGGATTTCTTGTTCCTACCGGTGGAGCTTGGCACGCCCCGACGGAGCACTACACTCAAGAGGTGCGCTTGCGGAGTGGGTGCTACAGTGTCACCGGTCTTCATCTTCCTCCCGAGAAGCAGCCAGCAGAGCAGGTGCTTTGGCGGCGGTGGCTGCTGCAACTGCTTCCTGGTAGAGTTGGTCGACGCAAGTCAGTGCATCCTTCTTGTCAAAGGGGACGGTGATGATTGTCACAGGCCCCGGCATCTTGAATGTATTGTAGGCGTAGTGTGATGCTGCCATGAACTTGGCCAACGCTGGGCGGCCAAGGATACCGTTGTAAGGCAAGGGGATCTTGGCGACATCGAACACGATCCTCTCTGTCCTGTGGTTTAGATCACTCCCAAATGTCACAGGCAGCGTGACCTTCCCTTTTGGTTGGCTCCTTCCCGGTTGATCCTAAACGCCTATTTCTTCGAGGTCTCTGTCGGGAATCTGCAGCTTCCTGATCACGGCAGGCGAGATTAAGTTCAGACCGACCCCGCCATCAACTAGCATCTTCGTCACCTTGAGGTTGCGTATTGTTAGCGAGACCAACAACGATAGGCACCCGACCGCAGTTGTACGGTCAGGTGATCCTCGCGTCAAAGATGATTGGCGGTTGGACCACTTCAATAGCTTCAGGCATCGAATCGACGCTCATAGTTATAATCTCACGCGCCCACCGTTTGAGCTGGCGGTGAGAAGTATGCAGCGAGGCGCCGCCATCGACGCACATGGCCTCCGTATCCTTCTCAAACTCTTGGTCACCGGACTCGTCGTATTCTTCGTGATCGTCGTCTTCTTGCTTCTTGTCGCGGCCCGGGCGGGCCTCTCTTGATGTTTATCTTTACCGCGGCGGCTTGCTTGGCCGTCACGCTTCTTGCCGGATCCCTTGGCACCATCTTGGCCCTTCTCCTTGTCCCGCCTTTCATATTCAACCTTTTGCTTCTCGACGAGCAGCTCAACCTGTCGGCAGTTCTAGAGGTCATGGCCCTTGGTGCGATGGATCTTGCAGTATTGCTTGTCGGAGTTCCCTGGCTTCTTGGCAGCCGCCAAGGCCCGGCAGGCGACGCACCCGGCAATCTCCTCGCCGGGGTCGTCTGCCTTAGTTTTCTTGGCGGTGTCGGCATCATCAGATCCCTCGACGGCAAGCACAGCTTTACCACTTACGCTTCTGCCAAGCGCGCTTTTTTCACCGGGCGGCAGATCCTCGCTCAAGAGTCGGTTCCACGCCGGCATCTTCAACTGGGTACTTCCTTCCCTCTTCAGCCCGGGCACATCTGTGGGCAAGAACGTAGAGTTCCGCCACATCCTTCACCTTGTTCACCAGCTCCTCACGCCTTTTGCGGTTGCGCATGTTCTGATGGAACGCACTGATGATGGCGGCAGGATGAACATCTGGGATATTGTATTGTACCCAGCTCAATCTTCAGATACTTGCGCAGACTCACCTACCTTCCGGGAATGGCATGCAAGTCGCTGCTTGGCCATGAGCTTGGTGACCTTCCGTAAAGGCGCCAACAAACTCATGGCACAACCGACCAAGAAGAAATAGAATCTACCGGGCAAGTGCATTAACCATGACATGGCGTTGGGCAAGGGCCAATAGAAAGTAATGCAGCACCTTATAGTCGCGGGCTCCAGCAGGTTGCATCGCGATGGTGTAGATGTTGAGGAACTTCGACGGGTGGGTCTTGCCAATGTACTTCTCACCAACGTCAGGCTTGAAGGTACGGAGTGGGCCACTGGAACTGCCGCAGCTCACGGGTAAAAGCGGGCAGCCTACCTCGTAAGGTAAACCTCCGTGGCTTACCGGAGCCGGTGGTTCGCAGCAGCAGCCGCCGCTACCGCCGACCGGTGACGGTTTCGCGCCGCGCCAATGGTGGTTCGAAAGGCTTCATGGGCTCGCCCCAAGAACTTGGCGCTGGTCGAAGGGTCCATGGGTCGGACGATGCTATGGAGATGTCGCCACACGCATCGCCGCGGACGAGTCAACGCCCACCGCAATTGGCGGGAGGAGAGTGTACCGTGACCGCAGCCACCATCCTCCTACCACCAGAGTGTGGTGTTCTCCGCAGCATCGGTCCGGCGGCCTGCCGCCTGGTTTGGCTTTTTGCTGGCGACGGCAACAAGGCTCGGATGGTGGCTCTCCATTCGCCGAGCTTCCCGCAGC
Organism: Aegilops longissima; assembly: GCA_021605205.1. Lineage (NCBI taxonomy): Eukaryota > Viridiplantae > Streptophyta > Magnoliopsida > Poales > Poaceae > Aegilops > Aegilops longissima. The sequence continues at coordinate 6,555 of JAHIAM010010080.1, read as the reverse complement.
GGAGGGAAGTCGAGGAGCAACCGCGCGCTAGGGCTTCTCTGGTGGTGTCGGCGGTGGTGAAATCCTGCGCGATCATGCGATGCGCTTTCGACTCCTAACCACATTAGAAGGAGCTCTATCATGGTCCCGCAGTCGATGTCGCTTTTCGCCAGCGTTTTGGCGAAGCGGGCGGGTCTTCGCGGCCCCGTGAGTGACGTTCGAGACTCTTCCGTGGCGCGCTCGTGATCTTCTTCGCATGATGGCGCCGCTCGCGCTGCTGCGTTCGAGAGGAGCGCTACTGGCGCCCGCGCAGGGTGTCTTAGAGGCCACCGCGATCACCTTCGGGTCGGTGCGATCGCGCTTTGAGGGCCCGTGCACGCATGAGGGCCCGGCCCATCTTTTGATTTGGACGTGTGGCCTGTTGTTAGCACACGACGCCGCCGCCTTTCCAAGCCCGCTGCTGGGGTGGTGTTGGTGCCATGAGCCGCTACTCGTCCTCTTCACATCGGTCCGCTGCTCGCCGCTGCCGGGACAGGCCGCTCGCCCCGACGAGCCGACCGCCATCGCTATCTTCTTCTTGCGCCATGGCGGCGAAGAAAACGCTGGACTAGCTGTTAAAGCCGATTCTCACAATTGAGCCCACTACCTGGCGCGCCAAAGATGTCGGTGGGAATGACACCTATGGGACCACAAGGATCCCTACTACGGTTGCGGGGCACGGGGTTGAGAGAAGAGCGGATCTGACAGAGAGTACGTGGTTCGTTTATCCAGGTTCGGGCCACGAGGATGCGTAAAAACCTAGTCCTGCTTTGGTGAATGTATTCTGAGTTCTTGAGCTAGCTACGGGGTGTAACAAGCTCCAAAAAGCCGAATCCTTTTCCTGTTCACCTCGGGCCTCCTTTTATAGGAAAAGGGTCGCCACAAAGGGCAAGGTGAGGTGGAAAGGTACAGGCCGCGAGGTTATCCTCGACACAGGACAAGGTGCATTTAATGCATCGCTAGGTGTCCTCTTGCTTTATCGGGCGGGACGGCCTGCCCCGGTCTGCTGCCGCCGCCTGACAGCCACACGCGCCGAAGCCGCCGTGCGGGTGGCGCCATGTAGGCAGCAGGTGCAAATGAGGTGGCGCGGTGGTAGGGTTCACGAAGATCTGCATGCCACCACGCAGGTGCTTGCCGAGTGGGTTTAGAGGCGATCGTCGCCACGAGGTGCATGCCCAACTGGTCGGGCTGGCAGCTGCTGGGGCGGCCGGGTGGGACCTGGTTGATGCGGCCTAGTAGTGGCTCTGTTGACGCCCTCGGCAAGGGTTTTGCCGGGCCCCCGCAAGGGTCTTGTCGTGGCGCTTTGTCGCCGCCCCCGCAAGCAAGGCGCCGCCGGGGCCTTCAGGATATCCTTGGCTAGAATCCTGCCAAGGGTCATCGATTTTGGTCCTCATCCGTCTTGTATGTTTATGATCTTGACGAAGATCTGCTTGCCAATTGGGAGGTGTCTCCCCAGCCCTTGCCTCAACGTAGTATATTACGCTAGAGGTTGGGGCTCAAGGAGACTCGCCTGCTGGTGGGGCGAGCTGGGCTGCCGGTTGTCCCCGCAAGGGTCTTGCCGGGAGCCTGCTTGCCCCTCCGCTTGTGGTTTTTGGTCTTGGCGTTGCTCCATTTTTCTTGTGCTCCGCTTCTTCTCTCGACTTCCCTTCCCTCTCATAAGTATGGGCCGTGTGACGGGCGGCTCGACCGCCTGCACAAGTAAAGGCATCAAAAGGAGAGCCCCTACTTTTGTACACCGACACTAGTGCAAGTTCTCTCAACAATAATAACATAATTGGATCATATAACTATCCCTCAACATGCAACAAATAGTCACTCCAAAGTCACTAATAGCAGAGAACAAACGAAGAGATTATTGTAGGTAGAAAACCACCTCAAAGTTATCCTTTCCGACGATCTATTCAAGAGTCCGTAGTAAAATAACACGGGTTATTCTTTCCATTCGATCTATCCTAGAGTACGTACTAGAATAACACCTTAAGACACATATCAACCAAAACCTAATGTCACCTAGATACTCCAATGTCACCAAGTATCCGTGGTATGATTATACGATATGCATCACACAATCTTAGATTCATCTATTCAACCAACACAAAGAACTTCAAAGAGTGCCCCAAAGTTTCTACCGGAGAGTCAAGACGAAAACGTGCCAACCCCTATGCATAGATTCCAAAGGTGACGGAACCCGCAAGTTGATCACCAAAACATACATCAAGTGAATCAATAGAATACCCCATTGTCACCACGGGTATCCCACGCAAGACATACATCAAGTGTTCACAAATCCTTGAAGACTCAATCCGATAAGATAACTTCGAAGGGAAAACTCAATCCGTTAAAAGAGAGTAGAGGGGAAGAAACATCATAAGATCCAACTATAATAGCAAAGCTCGCGGTACATCAAGATCGTGCCAAATCAAGAACACGAGAGAGAGAGAGAGAGAGAGAGAGAGACAGAGAGAGAGAGAGAGATAAAACACATAGTTACTGCTAGATATCCTCAGCCCCAAGGGTGAACTACTCCCTCCTTGTCATGGAGAGCACCGGGATGATGAAGATGGCCACCGGTGAGGGATCCCTCCGGTGGTGCCTAACAGGCCCCATTGGTTTTTGGTGGCTACAGAGGCTTGCAGCGGCGGAACTCTCGATCTAGGTTATGTTCTGGAAGTTTGGGTATATATAAGAGGTGTTGGCGTCGGGAACAAGTCAAGGGGGTCCATGAGGGGACCACGAGGTAGGGGGCGCGCCTAGGGGTGTAGGGCGCACCCCCCACCCTTGTGGTGGCCTCAGGACTCTTCTAGTCCATCTCTGGTACACCGTGGGCTTCTTCTGGTCCAAAAACAATCTCCATGAAATTTCAGGTCAATTGGACGTGGCTGATTAACGAGCTATGGAGAGGCCCATCAATTGATGTCAATGCGAGGAGTAGGGATTGCCATGCAATGAATGCACTAGAGCTATAAATGTATGAAAGCTCAACAAAAGAATTTAAGTGGGTGTGCATCCAACTTGCTTGCTCATGAAGACCTAGGGCATTTTGAGGAAGCCCATCATTGGAATATACAAGCCAAGTTCTATAATGAAAATTCCCGCTAGTATATGAAAGCGACAAAATAAGAGACTCTCTATCATGAAGATCATGGTGCTACTTTGAAGCACAAGTGTGGAAAAAAGGATAATAACATTGCCCCTTTCTCTCTTTTTCTATCATTTTTTGGGCCTTCTCTATTCTTATTTGGCCTTTCTCTTTCTTTTGGGGTCTTCTCTTTTTTTATTTTTCCTTTCTCTTTTTTTCCTCACACGGGACAATGTTCTAATAATGATGATCATCACACTTCTATTTATTTACAACTCAAGGATTACAACTCGATACTAGAACAAAGTATGACTCTATATGAGTGCCTCTGGTGGTGTACCGAGATGGGCAATGAATCAAGAGTGACATGGATGAAAAATTATGAATGGTGGCACTTCCACAAATACGATGTCAACTACATGATCATGCAATTCAATATGACAATGATGAAGCGTGTCATAATAAACGGAACGGTGGAAAGTTGCATGGCAATATATCTCGGAATGGCTATGGCAATGCCACAATAGGTAGGTATGGTGGCTGTTTTGAGGAAGATATAAGGAGGCTTATGTGTGATAGAGCCTATCATATCACGGGATTTGGATGCACCGGCGAAGTTTGCACCAACTCTCGAGGTTAGAAAGGGCAATGCACGGTACCGAAGAGGCTAACAATGATGGAAGGGTGAGAGTGTGTATAATCCATGGACTCAACATTAGTAATAAAGAACTCACATACTTATTGTAAAAATCTACAAGTCATCAAAACCAAGCACTATGCACATGCTCCTAGGGGGATAGATTGGTAGGAAAAGACCATCGCTCGTCCCCGATCGCCACTCATAAGGAAGGCAATCAAACAACACCTCATGCTTCAAATTTTTTACACAACGGTTACCATACGTGCATGCTACGGGACTTGCAAACCTCAACAAAAGTATTTATCAAATTCACAACTACTCAACTAGCATGACTCTAATATCACTACCTTCATATCTCAAAACAATCATCAAGCATCAAACTTCTCATAGTATTCAATGCACTTCATATGAAAGATTTTATTATATCCCTCTTGGATGCCTATCATATTAGGACTAAATTCATAAACTAAGAAAATTACCATGATGTTTAAGACTCTCACAATAATATAAGTGAAGCATGAGAAATCAATAATTTCTTCAAAATAAAACTACTGTCATGCTCTAAAAGATATAAGTGAAGCACTAGAGCAAACGACAAACTACTCCAAAAGATATAAGTGAAGATCAATGAGTAGTTGAATAATTATGTAACTATGTTAAGACTCTCTAGAATTTAAGAATTTCAGATCTTGTTATTTTATTCAAACAGCAAGCAAAACAAAATAAAATAAAATGACGCTCCAAGCAAAACACATATCATGTGGTGAATAAAATATAGCTCAAGTAAAGTTACCGATGAACGAAGACGCAAAGAGGGAGCCTTCAGGCATCCCAAGCTTAGACTCTTGGTTGTCCTTGAATATTACCTTGGGGTGACTTGGCATCCCCAAGCTTAGGCTCTGCCACTCCTTATTCCATAGTCCATCGAATCTTTACCCAAAACTTGAAAACTTCACAACACAAAACTCAATGTAAAACTCGTAAGTCTGCTAGTATAAGAAAATAAATCACCACTTAGGTACTGTTGTGAACTCATTCTAAATTCATAATGGTGTAATATCTAATGTATTCCAACTTCTCTATGGTTCATACTCTCCGATACCACTCATATATTCATCCAAATAAGCAAACAACACATAGAAAACAGAATCTGTCAAAAACAGAACAGTCTGTAGTAATCTGTTTTGTTCGAATACTTCTGGAACTCCAAACATTCTGAAATAAACTGGCGGACGTGAGGAATTTTTCTATTAAGCATATGCAAAAATAATCAACCTAAAATCACTCTCCAGTAAAATATGACAGCTAATCTCGTGAGCGCAAAAGTTTCTGTTTTTTACAGCAAGATCGCAAAGACTTCACCCAAGTCTTCCCAAAGGTTCTACTTGGCACAAATACTAATGAAAACTTAAAACCACATCTAAACAGAGGCTAGATAAATTATTTATCAATAAACAGGAACAAAAACCAAAGAACCAAAATAAAATTGGGTTGCCTCCCAACAAGCACTAACGTTTAACGCCCCTAGCTAGGCATGATGATTTCAATGATGCTCACATAAACATAAAGAGAGCATCATGAAGAATATTACTAGCACATTTAAGTCTAACCCACTTCCTATGCATAGGGATTTTGTGAGCAAACAATTTATGGGGACAAGAATCAACTAGCATAGGAAAGCAAAACAAGCATAACTTCAAGATTTTGAGCACATAGAGAGGAAACTTGATATTATTGCAATGCCTACAAGCATATATTCCGGCCTCATAATAATTTTCAGTAGCATCTTGGATGAATTCAACAATATAACTATCACATAAAGCACTATTTTCATGATGCACAAGCATAAAATTTTTATTACTCTCCACATAAGCAAAATTCTTCTCATTCAGAATAGTGGGAGTATCATAAGAGACTCGAATACTATAAATTGTTTCCACATTAAAAGAGTAATGTTCAGAAAAAGGGTAATCATAATCCTGACAAGTTTTATAAATATAATCATCACTAATTTTTATAGCGTAAGTGTCATCACAATAATCATCATAAGTAGCAACCTTGTTCTCATCATAATCAATTGAAACCTCTTCCAAGATAGTGGAATCATGACTAAATAAAGTCATGACCTCTCCAAATCCACTTTATAATTATCACAATAAGATTCAACACCCTCCAAAATAGTGGGATCATTACTTCCTAAAGTTGACATTCTTCCAAACCCACTTTCATCAATATAATCATCATAAATAGGAGGCATGCTATCATCATAATAAATTTGCATATCAAAACTTGGGAGGTTAAAAATATCATCTTCATAAAACCTAGCATCCCCAAGCTTGGGAAAAACATTAATTGCTAGAAATAAATTCTCAAACATGTCATTGTCATCAAACATAGCATCCCAAAGCTTGGGCCTTTTCATATCATAAGCATAATCACTCTCATCATTAATAGTATGGCACTACTGGAATCTGGCATTTTGCCATCTGCCTCCTCTTTGTCGTCTGCCAAATGACAAGAAAGTGAGTTTTTGTCGCCCGCTTCCAAAGCGGACGACAAAGAAAGGGATGATGGCAAAAGGTTATTTGTCGTCACCAAGCGTTGTCACCACCGACCGACTGCAAGAAGGCGACGACAAAGAGCCAGGTCGATTGTTTGCCATCCGCCTAATCTTTGTCGCCCGCTTATCGACCTTTGCCGTCCCGGCCGCGACAAAGAAAGGGCCCAAATAACGCCTTCTCCCCATCTCTGCTTTCTCCGCCCCCACCTCTCTCGCCTCTCCTCACCCCTCTCTCCACCCTGGCTACTCCCAACTCAC
>JAHIAM010010078.1:0-13101 GCA_021605205.1 Aegilops longissima | reverse complement strand
GAGGATTTTTAAATACTTAGCTAGCATGATCTGTAGTTAAGCCTCCGAAAGTGGGAGGTTTGCTTCCACCTGTGAGGGATTTTCAAATACTTAGGCGAGCACTGGATCACAGTTAAGCTCCTCAGTGGGAGGTTTGCTCTCCACTTGGCAGGATTTTCAGATACTTAGGCTAGCATCGACTGCAAGCAGAAGCCCCCGAGTGGGAGGTTTGCTTCCACTCGTGAGGATTTTTCAGATACTTAGGCTAGTATCGACTCGTAGCTTAAGCCCCGAGTGGGAGGTCTGCTTTCCACTTGTAGAGGATTTTTCAGATACTTAGGCGTAAGTACTTGATCTGAAGCTAAGCCCCGAGTGGGAGGTCTGCCTCCACTCTGTAGGATTTTTCAAACTTAGGCTAGCACTGGATCAGAGCTTCAAGCTAGCCCCGAGTGGGAGGTTTGCTCTCCACTGGTAGGATTTTTCAAACTTAGGCGTAGTACTTGACTGCAGCTAAGCCCCCGAGTGGGAGGTTTGCTCTCCACTGAGGATTTTTATGTGGAGAGCTCAAGGAGAAGGCAGCACGACCTGCACTCTCAGTCCTTGCAAAGCATACATTGTATTAAATACTTAGGCGAGTACTTGACTGCAGTTAAGCCCCGAGTGGGAGGTCTGCTCACCACTGTAGGATTTTAAACACTTAGGCGAGTACTTGGACTGCAGCTTAAGCCCCCGAGTGGGAGGCTGGCTCACCACTGTGAGGATTTTAAACACTTAGGCGTAGCACTTGGACTGCAGTTAAGCCCCGAGTGGGAGGCTGGCTCACCACCTCAGTAGGATTTTAAACACTTAGGCGCAGTACTTGACTGCAGTTAAGCCCCCGAGTGGGAGGCTGGCTCACCACCTGGTGAGGATTTTAAAGTACTTAGGCTAAACGGATTCATCAGCTTAAGCCCCCGAGTGGGAGGCCTGGCTCACCACCTGTAGGGATTTTTTTACAAACTTAGGCTTAAACGGATTCTGCAGCCTAAGCCACCCACCTGGGGGGATTTTCATGTAAACAAAAAAGTAATAACAATCATCGGGAAAATTATAACATTCTTGTCTTTGATAAACAAACTACAGAGGTACTTTTATTACATCTCATCCGAAAGGAGTACTTACATAAAAGGGCGGAGCAGCTCCAAGCATTCCAAGCTCGAGGCTCATCAATCATGCGATCGACGCTTGTAAAGATGGTATGCTCCATTGTGGAGAACTCGTGACGATGAAGGGACCTTCCCAAGTGGGAGCGTAGCCAGTGTGGTTTCTCATGATCCACTCTGGAGGACCAAGTCTCTTCTTGGAAGGCTTCGACTTTCACATTTCTAGCATGGAATCGACGCAAGTCTTGCTGATAGATAGTCGAGCGGATCAGGGCCATCTCTCTCTCTCTTCTAGGAGGTCGATCGTGATCTTGCCGGCTTGTTCCGCTTCATCTTCAGTAGAGTTCACCGAGGTGCATTGTGAAGCAGTGTCACTCTGAGAACTGCTTCAGCTCCATAGACCGTAAAGAATGGAGTTCTCCTAAATGACCGATTAGGGAGTGGTCCTCAATCCCCAAAGAACCGATGGAAGTTCGTCGACCCATGCCCCGCTGCATGCTTGAGATCACGATCAGCCGGGTTTCAAATTCTTTGAGAATTAGACCGCTTGCTCGCTCCGCTTGTCCATTCGACCGGGGTGAGCAATCAAGCATAGTCGACTGGTGATGCCTTTGAGAGGCTAAAGGCTTTGAATTTGTCGGAATCAAGTTTGACCCATTGTCGTTGATGATGCTATGCGGAACTCCATATCTGAATATCAACTCTCCGATGAAACTCGATAGCAAGGCACGACGAGATTCTTGATAGGCTTAGCTTCGATCCACTTAGTAAACTTGTCGATCGCCACTAGCAAGTGAGTGAAGCCGCTGCCAGCCAGCTCTCGGTCCAATCATATCCAATCCTCAAACAGCAAAGGGCCGCATTTAGTGGAATGGTCTTCAAGGTTGAGGCGGGTTTGTGTGACATATTGGAATAGAAATCACATCCTTCACACTTGTCGCACTATTTCCTTCGCCATTTCATTTGCTTTGGCCAAGAAATCCCGCCGGTATGCTTTTAGCCACAATGGTCCGAGAGGACGATGATGACCACAGTCCCCGAGTGGATATCATCAAGAATTATCTCGACCTTCTTCCGGTGTTATATTTCTCGCCGACTCACCGCTTTCTTTAGCATAACTGTCCCTTGATCACAAAGAAGGCCTTTGGATCATGGACGATCTCGTCGAGCCTCTTCTTCGCTTCTCCGAGCTCTTTCCTTAGGATATACGCTATGTACGGCAATCGTCCAGTCGGAGGATGACCACGACTTCCATGATCAGGTCGACCACAGCTGGGACCTCAACTTCAGCCGGATTCTGACACTTTTTGCTGGGGCTTCTTCTGGTGAAAGGATCCTCTTGAATCGACGTGTGTGGATGTGCTCCAAAACACATCACTGGGAATGGCTTCCTCTTGGACCCTATTTTCGCCAAATCATCAGCAAGCTTGATTTTTCAAGTCGGGTATATGATGAAGCTCTAACCCTCAAATTTCTTCTCTAGCTTTCACACGTCATTGCAAGAATCCAGTCATGGCTGGATTCTCGACGTCCCACTCCTTCATCACTTGATTAACCACTCAGATCTGAGTCGCCATAGACCATGAGGCTACTGGACGCCGAGTGAAATGGCCATACGCAACCCATACAAAAGTGCTTCATATTCTGCTTCATTGTTGGAGGAATCAAAGTGGATCTGGAGCACAATATCTGAGCTTATCTCCAGGTGGAAACCAACACTACCCCAAAGACCGAACCATTCAGCATCTTGAACCATCAAAGAACATGGTCCAAAGGTTCGAGTGAACTTGAGTCAGTAGTTGCTGTTCAATCCACTCGACATGAAATCTGCTACCGCTTGGGACTTGATGGCTTTTGCCTCAAACTTGATATCAAGGGAAGGAGTTCAATCGCCCATTTCGCCACTCGACCGGGCTTGCATCTCTCACAGTGACGTAATCTTCCGACAATGGGGTGTCAACGACCACGTAATGGAATGGCTCAGAAGTAATGAGCAACCTTCTTCGGGTCATATAAATCCCATAAACAAGCTTCGATAATGAGGGTATTTTGCTTTGATGGGGTCAATACTTCGTAAAGATAATATATCGGGCTCTGAACTTTGAAGGCTTTTCCTTCTTCTTCCCGCCTCAATCGTAAGTACTGATCGTACTAACGACTTGTCCTATGGCTGCAACGTAAAGCAGCAAAGGCTCTTTGCTGATTGGGGGCGCAAGCACCGGTTGGTGGAGAGCAGTAGCTTTTAGCTCTGCAAACGCTGCATCAGCTTCGAGTCCACTCGAACTTGTCTCGACTTCTTCATCACGCAGAAGAGGCAATGCCTTTTCAAACCGAGACGAGAGATGAATCGACTTAAAGCGCCAAGCATCCAAAGAAGCTTCTGACATCGTGCACACGCATAGGTATGCATTTCATTCGGAGTATAGTACCAACTTTTTCTGGTTGGTTTTGATTCCCGCTCGAAACGTAGAAACCGAGTAACTTTCCGCCAGGAACTCCGAATGTGCACTTTGATGGATTAAGCTTGATATCATACCTCCTGAGATTGGCAAATGTTTCAGCAAGGTCAGTCAACAGGTCGGAACCTTTCCGTGATTTGACCACAATATCATCCATGTATGCTTCCACATTCCCATTGGATTTGAGTGAGCAAACACTTCAATCATCCTCATGAACGTGGGTCTGTGATTCTTGAGGCTGAATGGCATGGTGACATAGCGTAAGCAATCGTAATGGAGTGATGAAAGCTGTTTTGATTCTGCTTGGTCCATACAGTACGGATCTGATGGTAACCGGAATAGGCGCCTAAAAAGACAAGCTATCACATCTCGCAGCTTGAAATCACTATTTGGTCGATGCGGGGAGAGGAAATGATCTTTCGGGCAGGCCCGATTGATATGTTTGAAGTCGATGCACATGCGAAGTGACTTGTCCTTCTTGGGGACCATGACAACATTGGCGCAGCCACTCTGAGTGGTAAATCTCTCGGATAAACTCTGCTGCTAAGAGCCGAAAGCCACCTCCTCGCCAATGGCCTTTTCTTCCGACGGACGCGACCGTCAAGATGTTCTTGACAGGTTTAACTTTTGGGTCGACTCAGAGATTTGTGCTCAGCCACCCTGAACATTCCAAGCATGTCGCCAGTGCTTCCATGCGAAGATGTCCTCCGCTCACGGAGGAACTAGATGAGCGCTTCTTCCTATTTGGAGTCGAGTGTTGTTGAGATATGGGTCGAGCAGCATTGGGGTCGGCGGGTGAATGTGAATCGTTTCGCCTCACCGACGAATGAATGTTGATTCCGTAGCGGCTTCTTGGCTCGCAACAAATCACTGGTCTGCAGTCAGTATTCTTGCAGCTCTACCACTGCCATCCGAGCATCGGCGTCTTAGAGCCTCTCAAAACACTTTTCCGCTTTCTTCCGATTGCCAATGATGTTGATCACACCTTTGGACTCCTGCATCTTCAGTTTGAGGTTCATATAATACGGTCGAGCCATGAAACGTGCATACGCTCGCCTTCCTGCAATAGCGTGATAAGCGCCTGAAATCCACGACTCAAAGGTCAACTTTCTTTTTACAAAAATTCTTGGAATCACCAAAACCACATCGAGAGCAATTTGGCCGAGTGACTCAGCCTTCTTCCAAGAATGACCCATGGAAGCTCATGTTGTTGGGTGTCGAGTCCCGACATCGTAATGCCCATCCCTTTCAACGCCTCCTCGTGATATAAGATGTTCAAAGCCAACGCCACCATCCATCAAAACTTTAGTTAGTCGAGTGCCTTCGACGATCGGGTCGACCACCAAAGCTTGCCTCCTAAGTGGGCTAAATGCGCGCGGTGATCAGACTGGTTTAATGTGATGGCGGTCTCGAGACCATTTCAAATAATTGGGTGTCACCGAGCGCACCATATTCACTTCTCGCTGATAACTTTCAATCGATTTTGCTTTCAACGCCGCAAAAATCATCGTGGTGGAATTGACCGGGGTATCCACCATCACTATCTTCCTTGTCCTCAACTTTGTCCTACTTCTTTCCTTATCCTTGGGTTGCTTCCCCGAACCGCTGGAATCAAGAGCCGATATTGTCGAGTGGTATGCTTTGGGTAAATGAGTTTACCCTCTTCATCTTTCATCGTGTGAATGTGACATGGCAAGTCCAAGTACATCATTTCCATCTTGGTCTTTTCACCTTTTTTAGTTCCAAGGCCCTTTGGTTTCTTTGAACTTTCCCCGAGTCACGGCTAAGGCTTCTCCAGAGAAGTGGCTCGGCTTCCGCTTTGATTCCGACCGAGTTCCTCCTCCAGCTTCATTAGCGGCTGACTTGTACTTGCCACCCGAGCCGATCCTTCTTCTTCACCATTGGCATACTTGGTGGCAATTCCATCATTCGACTCGTGGTCGCGTCTCTCGTCCGACCAAATTTCAAACTTAGTTTTCTATTCTTAACGCCTTCCTTGAAGGCATGCATCGCTTGGTGATAGATACATTTTCTACCGCGGTGATGTAAAGTGATCCACCTCCGGATGTAATCCTCAGAGTTTCATTCAACTTTTGCACAAGATTGCAGCTCGCTAACCCCGCTGGTCGCTTGTAAGTTCCTTTGAAACCGACAAACACTCGGCAAGATCTTCCCAAGTGTAAATGCTGCAGGTGCCAACTACTCCAGCTGATTGCCGCCGAACAACATAAGAGGTAGGTGTTCATGGCCACTCATCATTGCCGCCGCCGATCTGAATAGCCACTGTAGTCCTCGCCAAGTATCGCTTGACTCACCAGTTAACTTATCGACTCACCGCCAACCTGAAGTTGGGAGGAATCACCACGGCCCTAATGGCTCGCTAAACACTCGTCCCGAGACGTGAACTCAATTGGCGGGCACATCTCGGCTATGGCCTTTCGGTGAGCCTCGCTCGCCGACCAAACCTTTGAACGATAATGGATCTCGATCAAAGCCTCGGTTCTCGTGAGTCGATCGAATCCTTCGCCAACACTATGTCAAGGCCCATCATCCGCTGCCGAGAGTCGTATGATCCACCCCTTGGGGAGGGGTGGCACTCGACGCCGATCATTGCGATCAATCTGGCTCATACCGCCACAGCTCTTGTATCGATAATCATGCCGCCCAGCTCCTCACGCCGGGGCGATCTCGACTATGGGCCGATCGACTGAATTCAGCACGACGGATCTGCTAGAATCCTATTCCATGATCGCGATACGGCTGAATTTTGATCTCTCGCTGCTGAGTAAATCTCGATCTCAGTAGCAAACCTCTACCCGCTCGATCGGGAAGGCTGAATCGATTCTCATATACGGCCGCAGCTGCTAGATTCTCGAATCGAGTTTGATACACCGAGTCGGTTCTCGAAAGAGTTGACGCCGACCGAGTCTGAACCGTGCCACAAGGCTGTCCGAGTACTCGCGGAGGTTCTCCAATGAAAAGCGCCACCAAAGTGCCAAGCGCCGGCCCTCTAAGGCACGAGCCTCGGGGTTTCTCCAACGATAGGAGTGTTGTAGGATCTTGAGAAGAGGTGTCTAGAGGGGGTGATTAGACACTAAGTACCAAAGTTGCAGTTTTAACTTCTTTAGGTTTAAGTGAGTTTAGGCACAAGTTTAACATTCTCAATACATAACAAGCAAGCATGCAAAGAGTATATAGGCAGCTGGAAAATAAAGCATGCAACTTGCAAGAATGTAAAGGGAAGGGTTTGGAGGATTCAAACGCAATTGGAGACACGGATGTTTTTGTCGTGGTTCCGATAGGTGGTGCTATCGCACATCCACGCTTGATGGAGACTTCAACCCACTAAGGGTAACGGTTGCAGCTGAGTCCACGGAGGGCTCCACCCACTAAGGGTCCATGAAGAAGCAACCTTGTCTATCCCACCATGGCCTTCGCCCACAAAGGACTTGCCTCACTAGCGTAGATCTTCACGAAGTAGGCGATCTCCTTGCCCTTACAAACTCCTTGGTTCAACTCCACAATCTTGTCTGAGGCTCCCAAGTGACACCTAGACAATCTAGGAGACACCACTTCCAAGAAGTAACAAATGGTGTGTTGATGATGAACCCTTGCTCTTGTGCTTCAAATGATAGTCTCCCCAACACTCAACTCTCTCATAGGATTTGGATCCGTGGAAAGAAGATTTGAGTGGAAAGCAACTTGGGGAAGGCTAGAGATCAAGATTCATATGGTTAGAATGGAATATCTTGGCCTCAACACATGAGTAGGTGGTTCTCTCTCAAATGTAAGTTGGAAGTGTAGGTTTGTTCCGATGGCTCTTCCACGAATGAAGAGGAGGTGGAGGGGTATATAGCCCACACAAAATCTAACTGCTAACACAATTTACCAAACTCGTGGGACCGAATCATAAAACTCGGTCGACCGATTTAGTAAACCTAGTGACCGTTAGGGTTTTCGTGGGACCGATATGCAACCCTGGTAGGACCGATATCGTTAGGGTTAGGGCATAACGATCTCGGTGAGACCGATTTTGGTAATTAGCTAACTAGAGAGTTGGTCGCAAACTCGTGGGACCGACATCAAACTCGTGAGACCAATTTTGGTAATAAGTTAACAGAGAGTTTGCATTGTAATCTCGGTAGTATCGACATACAAACTCGTGAGACCGATTTTGGTAATGGACATACACGAGAGATTATAATCCCATCTCGATGAGACTGAGATCCCTATCGGTGAAACCGATTTGCCTAGGGTTTGTGCAAGTGGCTATGACATTTGAACTCGTGGCTTGGATAGAAAGAATCGGTAGGGCTAGTTTGACTTTAGGTTTGGGTCATATGTGGATGTGAGAAAGTAGTGGAGGGTTTTGGAGCATATCACTAACACATGAAGCAAGAAGCTCATTAAGAAACACTCATCCCTCCTTGATAGTATTGGCTTTTCCTATAGACTCAATGTGATCTTGGATCACTAAATATAAAATGAAGAGTCTTGAGCTTGAAGGTTGAGCCAATCCTTATTCTAGCATCTTGAAGGGGTTCCCATCCTTTAGTCCATGCCACCCATTGTTGAACTTATCTAAACATACTAGATAAAAGTGTTAGTCCAACAAGAGATATGTTGACATTAATTACTAAAACTACATAGGGAGCACTTGTGCTTTCAATCTCCTTTCTTTTAATTGATGACAACATACATCAAAGCTTTAGATAAAGATATAAAGAATAGCAAGTAAAGTTTTGAGAAGACATGTAACAAGCATAGGCTCCCCTACATGTATGCAATCATGTGAATATGGAATATAGAAGCATGTGAGAGCATAACCATGATAGAGTAGGCAATGTGTTACATGTATCTTGGCCATATACATCGAGCAAAGAATATTAAAGAAAGTACCTTCATGCTCATGAGTCCATCTTGCAAACAAGATGTACATCAAGAAGAATTCTCATACACATGAGTGTGATGTATATACTTACCTTGTAGTCTTGAGTTGGCTTAGGTGAAATGAACTCACACAAACAAGGTTAGATAACATAAGTACATCTACTAGCCAGAGCAAAAGAAAGAAACCACAAGAATTCCAAGACCTGATGATATGTAAAGAGTGAGTACTAAGTACCACATTGGATTAGACATGTCCCCAAGAGTAAAGATATGCAATGAATTTGAATGATTCCTTTCCTTAGATGTCTTGCTCCTCTTAATCAAGCATGGGATACTAGGAGAAGATAGGAATGTAAAAATCGTAGCTCAAAAGATATAAATGACAGTAGAGCTTAATGCAAATAAGTACATATGAACATGTCTTTCCCCAAAAAGACATGTGGCATCTCTCCTCTTGAACACCAAGCATCCGGGATCTTGTGAGAAACACTTACTTGAGTATTCTCTCTCCGGAGATCTCTTTCTCCCCTTAATACTCTCTCTCTCCCTTTGAAGTGATAAGCTTTGATGTGATCTCTCTCCCTTTGACATCAATTTCCAAGAAGGGTCTTTTGAATTTGTTGCGTAATGGGTTTGGTCCTTGAGTCACAACACAAAGCAATCGGATAAAATTGGGATGCTTGTAGAGGACAAGATTCATTGAGTGGAGCCGGATCAAGATACATGTAATAAGTGGCAAACAGTTTTTCCTGTTGTGAAATCCGTGGCACTGAGGTGGTATGCTTCGGTTGAATAAAAGGATTCTATTGGACCGAAGGAACAAATCGGTGAAACCGCAGTTCATCGCAGAAAGAAAACTCTTGTCACCTCAGCTCACTAGACTAGTAAGATTCTCACAAAGATTCGCAAGGAATTTACTCAATGATATGCAATGAATTAGATGCGTGAAAATGCACAAAGCAACCGAAAAGAAAAGAAAGAAATCTAGATGAAGTTTTTTTTGAAAGGGGAAACAAATATGCATGAGACAAAATGCAAAAACTCGACAAGAACTCTAGAGAACTTCATCTAGAGATGGTCAGGTGACAAAGTCACCTATGTTAGAGTATATTGACTTAGGAGTCAAGGAGACTACTTGATCACAGGTCATACTATCGCTTAAGCTCTCAAAATGGGGTTACCATTTTCTATTTAAGCATTTTGATGTATTCACATCTTGTCGAGTTGCTTTAGCTCATGACTCGAGTAAAGCTTCTCTAAGATGGAATAACATACCTTGTTGGTGGTGTTGACCATGTAGTTGAACTTGTGTGGATTGCTCAAGGCTGATGTAGCTCATCAAGAGTTGGGAGCACCACTTGGAATTTGAGTCCATCTACCTACATGGGTTAGTTCTTGCAAGGAGAGCACTTGTGTATCCAAAATGATAATCATGAAGCTCAACATAGAGTTTGTCAAAGGATATGTTTGAATGATGTGCTTCCTTGTATTCAGCCACCATAGTGTAGAGACTTCAGTGATGTAGAGATTGCTCAAGATGTGAGTAGATTACAATCTCATGGAATTTGATTCACCAAGTACCTACATGGGTTAGATAACATGCAAGATGCAAATATATCCAAGATATAATATTTTCAACATAAGAGAAATGTCTAGGATTAGTCATAAGCTCATGTCTTGCATGTATCCAATGGAGTTTCTACTCCAAGTTTGAAGCATCAATGATGTTCAATTCTCCTCTCAACCTGCAAAACACTTTCTCATCAAGGGGTTTAGTAAATATATCCGCTAATTGCTTTTCGGTGCGAACATGCTTAAGTTTAATGTCACCCTTAGCAACATGATCTCGAATGAAGTGATGACGAACTTCTATATGCTTAGTTCGAGAATGTTGCACGGGATTATGACCAATTTTGATAGAACTTTCATTGTCACAAAGCAATGGAACATGTTTCACATATATCCCATAATCTTTAAGAGTTTGGGTCATCCAAAGTAATTGAGCACAACATGAACCAGCTGACAATGTACTCCGCTTTGGCTGTAGATAAGGATACGAGTTTTGTTTCTTGGAGGACCAAGACACAAGAGATCTACCAAGAAATTGACAAGTACCGAAGTGGACTTTCTATCAACCTTGTCTCGGCATAGTCCGAGTTAGAGTAGCCAACAAGATCGAAGAGGCCTCTTAGGATACCAAATGCCAAAATTTGGTGTATGAATTAAGTATCTCACTATCCTTTTCACGGCCTTAAGATGACATTCTTTAGGAGCAACTTGATATCTTGCACACATGCACACACTTAGCATAATATCGGGACGTGAAGCACATAGGTATAACAATGATCCAATCATAGAAGCGATAAACCTTTTGATCAACGGTTTACCATCTTTGGTTAAATCAAGATGTCCACTAGTAGGCATGGGTGTAGACATACCTTTGCACTCTTGCATATTGAACTTCTTGAATAAGTCCTTAGTGTACTTGTTTGAGAGACAAAAGTACCTTCCTTAGTTTGCTTGATTTGCAACCCAAGAAAGAATTTGAGTTCACTCATCATTGACATCTCAAACTTCTCCGACATTAGCTTTCCAAACTTCTCACTAAAATGAGGGTTAGTTGATCCAAATATGATATCATCAACATAAATTTGGCATACAAATAATTCTCCATTAACCATTTTAGTAAAAAGTGTGGAATCAATTTTCCCAATTTCAAAGCCTTTTTCAAGAAGAAACTTGGTCAAGCATTTATACCAAGCTCTAGGAGCTTGTTTAAGACCATAAAGGTCTTTGTGAAGTTTGTAAACATGGTTTGGTTTCTTAGGATTAACAAAGCCGGGAGGTTGTTTAACATAAACTTCCTCCTCTATTTCACCATTTAGAAAAGCACTTTTAATGTCCATTTGGTACAAGGTGATATTATGGTGATTAGCATAGGCAAGTTAAGATGCGAATGGACTCAAGTCTAAGCAGGAGCATAAGTCTCACCATAGTCCATACCTTCGACTTGTGTGTAGCCTTGGGCGACGAGGCGTGCTTTGTTGCGGACTACTTGTCCATCTTCATCTTGCTTGTTCGAAACACCCATTTGGTACCGATGATGTTGTGGTTGTTGTCGGGCTTCTCAACCAATGTCAAACTTGGTTTCTCTCAAAGTTGTGTAGCTCTTCATGCATAGCATTTATCAATCCAGATCTTCAATGCTTCTTGACCTTCATAGGTTCAATGCTTTGAAAGAATAGTTTTCACAAAAGTTAGCTAAGCGAGTTTTAGGCGAGTGATTCTCCGGTTTGAATATCATTGTAGATTTGCTCGGCGGGATGGTCTTTAGCAATTCTTGCTCGAACTCGTGAAAGCTTTTGCTTGGGTCTCGGTTGAACATCTTCTTCATCTTCTTCTTCTTCTCCTTGATCTTCTTCATTGTTGGTGTTGTCGTTTTCTTGTCGTTGGTGGAGAAGGAGGTTGTTGGCGTTTGTGATGTTCTTCCTCGTTTTCTTCATCTTGGTGTGTTCCACTTGTGGATGCTTCAGTATCAACTCTTGGTTCACCTTGTCGTGAGTAGAAGCTTCCACTTGGACGAGACGAGGTAGTCTCCTTCACCTCCGTTGGACGGACCTTGCCAATAGACAAGTCTTGGATTGCTTCAGAAGGGTCTTTGTCTCCTACATCAATTGGCAATTGCTCTACTTCGAGCCGTTAGATTCATCAAACTTCACATCTAGTCTCTTCAACCTTTGGGTGAAATTATTGTGAACACGGTAAGTGTGAGAGTTTGAGCCATAACCTAGTAGGAAACCTTCATGAGACTTAGGAGCAAACTTTGAGCGATGATGCTTATCAAGAATGTAGCACTTTGGGCGAATACTCGAAAGTATCCAACTTGGGGTTTGTTACGGTGAGGAGCTCGTATGCTGCGTCTTCTTGAGTAGCTTGTGAAGATATAAGCGATTTGTTGCATGACAAGCTGTCTCAACGCTTACGCCAAAAGGCTTGGCGTCTTGTACTCATCAAGCATCGTTCTGCCATTTCGATGGCGTCGGTTCTTCCTCTCAACAACTCCATTTTGTTGAGGTGTATGCGTGTGAGAACTTCGTGTGAAATCCCTTCTTACGTCAAGAAAGGTGTCCACATTTGCGTTCTTGAACTCCGTTCCATTGTCGCTCCGAACCTTCTTGATCTTCACTTCAAATTGATTTTGGGCCTTCCTAGCAAAGTTTTGAAGATCTTTTGGACCTGCGATTTATCATCGAGAAAGAACACCCGTAAATCTTGAAAAATCATCAACTATAACTAGACCAAAGAATTTCCACGAGACTTTATGGCGTTGGGACCAAAGAGATCCATATGAAGTAGCTCGAGTGGCCTCCTTGTGGTCATGATGTTCTTCACGAGATGCCTTCCTCCAACTTTGTTTACACCTTGACAACTGCCATCTATCCTTATCAAATATGACATCGTTAACTCCAAGGATATGATTTCCTTTAATAAACTTGTCAAGATTTCTCATGCCAATGTGACCTAGTCGTCTATGCCATCCAACCTTTTGAGGATTTAGCAATGAAGCAAGTTTTAGGTTGTGCCTTTTAGAGAAATCAACAATGTAAAGATCACCCTCTTTCGGTAAAGAC
>JAHIAM010010076.1:0-16435 GCA_021605205.1 Aegilops longissima | reverse complement strand
CCATTAGTATGTTTTTTTTTTAAAAACTATTAATGGCGCACCACCGTAAGGTGCGCCATTAGTAACCTGGATTACTAATGGCGCATTTAGAGTTGGTGCGCCATTAGTAAGTGGGCAGCAACAAGATATTTTGGACAACCTCTCCTACCCACACTCACTTTCTCCCCACTTCATTCTCTCCACCTCCTCCTTGTCTCGGGTGCCTCCTCTTTTTCACCTCATTTCCACCATAGATTCATTCAAATTAAGTGGTTAAATTACCTTGTTTTGATAGGTAAGTAAGGGGGAAGCTATATTTACGTTGTTCTCCCTACAACAATGTGCACATGCACTTTTTATGGCATAGCTAGATCTATGTATGTTCGTGGTGTTGCATATGTTTGTTTGTGTTTGAGGTGTACCGTATTTGAAATGCGATAGTTGCTAATATTTTGCCGGAATGTTGATTCATTTCCGCTTCAAGCAGAATTTTGGCATTAAGCATTCTTTTTGGTCCTATTTTTAGGAAAGTCATGCCAAATTTTTTCTTGGTTCTAAAATATCGCTTTTGTTTCTACCTCGCAGCGATTGATGGT
The DNA here is from genome assembly GCA_021605205.1 of Aegilops longissima. Lineage (NCBI taxonomy): Eukaryota > Viridiplantae > Streptophyta > Magnoliopsida > Poales > Poaceae > Aegilops > Aegilops longissima. The sequence goes on along the minus strand of JAHIAM010010076.1, from coordinate 15,860 downwards.
CCGCATCGATGACCGAAGGCATCGTGAATAGGTTTTTGAGGTCCGCGGCCGAGATGCTTCAAAAGAACGAGACGGAGATAAGATGTCCGTGTCGAAGATGCAAGTCAAGAGCCTTATTATGGACCCGGATTCCGGCAGGTGCGGGACCACCTGCTTTGCGTGGTTTCATGGATGGCTATCGGTGGCAAGGTGATGAAGATGACTACGAAGTCGCCCATGGGGCCGGGCAAGAAATGAGGAAGGGCAGCAAGACAACCACCGCGCTCGGGCGGGCGAGAAGACGAAGAATCCCTGTGAGATGATCACGACGGTGATGTTGCATACAGCCATCATGTAGAAGATGCAGACATGATGATGAGGAAGATGCCGAGCAGACGACGGGCATGATCATGAAGATGATGATGCCGGGCGGAGCAGACGACGCTGACCATCGATGGGCTGGGTGCAGGACCTCATATTCAAGAGCTGCTTCTCGCTGCACGGATAACGCAAGAGCTGCCGCCGAGAGAAAGCCAAGATGGATCAACTTGAGTTAGACGCGTTACTCCATTGTATGAAGGATGCAGCCCGAGGATACCCGCCTGAAAGTAACGCCATGGCTCGAGATGAAGGTAAAACACAAAATGACCGACGATGCTTCGACGAGAATATGTCATTCTCGCACTAACGCCTTCCCAAGGGGAACAAGTGCCCACCAGTTTGGAGGAGGCGAAGAAAATCGTGTGTCCTCTGATTTACCGCACGTGAAATACCATGTGTGCATGAACAATTGCATCATTTATCGGGACGAGCACGCTGAGTCTACCATATGTCCGTAAAGCGCGCCACTCGATACAAGAAGAGGAAGAAAGCCTCTAAAAGTGGTGTGGTACTTTTCCGATCACCTCGCCCGCAGCGTATATTTCATGGACCCTAAGGTAGCAAAGCTCCTGCATGGCACGCGGATAGGGAGGAGAAGAAGCGAAGATGACGCAAATGATCCGGAGATAGATAAAAAGACAAGATGCTGAGTCACCCTAAGGATGCGAGCCAGGGCAAGCGCTGAACTTCAAGACCCGAATTTGGGAAGGATCCAAGGAACATCGTGGCTGGGCGCGAGCACCGATGGAGTCAATCCGCTTGGCAGCCGAGAAGCACACATAGCACCTGGCCTGTGTTTGTGTGGATGTACAACCTTCCCCTGGTTGTGCATGAAGAGGAAGTACATTCACATGAGTATGCTAATTGAAGGGCCAAACAACCAGGAACGACATCAATCAGATCCGGGCTGCCGAAAGAGGAGCTTGACACGCTGTGGAAAACGCCAGCCAATACGTGGACGCCGCAGAAAGAATATTTCTATGAGAGCCGCGCTGCTCACGACGGTGCACGACTATCTCGGTTACGGATATCTCGCGGGCAGGTAGTCCACGGATTTTCTGGATGCGTAAGGTGCATGGATGACACAACGACGCCAGCTAGATAGAGATCCCGGTCTTCGAAAACCGTGTTCATGGGACATCAAGGTGGCTTCGCGACGATGACCCGTGGAGGAAACGCAAGGATCTGTTCGATGGTGAAACCGAACTCAAAACGCCTGTACGAGGAGCGGCGAGGAAATAGACAAGCTGTTGAAAATTGGAAAGACTGCCCACCGCCGAAAGAAGCAAAAGGCGCCAGAGCCGAAAGAAGCGAAGGCGCCAGAGCCGCCGCTGAAGGTATGGAAAACGAGGTCTGTTTTCTCGACTTGCCAGATCGAAGATCCACCGTGCCTCACAGCCTTGATGTCATGCATATCACGAAGAACGTAGCGAGAGTCTGCTTGGTACCCTGCTCAACATGCCGAGAGGACCAAAGATGGGCCAAAGCAAGGGCAGACTTGAAATCAATGGGCATCGTGCAGGAGCTTCACGCTAATGATGATGATGATGATGATGATGATGATGATGATGAGGCGAAGCAGACACAAGAAGTCGCCGCAAAGGCAAAAGGCCAAGAAGACCGAAATGACTACCTCCCGCTGCTTCACTCTAAGTCGAGGAGATCGAGCAGTTTTTCACCGCCTCCTAGGAGTAAAACTTCCTTACGGTTACGCTGGGAAGATAAGCAGATACCTAGACCCAGCGGGCGAAGTTCAGGGGATGAAGTCTCACGACCGTCACGCGGCCGATGACGCAGATATTTCCAGCTTGTAACTGGGATCATGGACGCGCACGTCCGCGGAAACGCTATTTGGCCTATGCAACTTTTTCGACGCCATCTCTCGGAAGTCGATTACGGAGGCAACTCGTAAGGCTACAGAAGAGATCGTGGTGATACTATGCGAGCTTGAGATGTACTTCCCGCCCGCATTCTTCGACGCTATGGTGCATCCGCTGGTCCATATAGTGGAGGATATCATCCAACTCGGCCGACGCTCCCACAAAGATGATGCCGCTCGAAAGGATGAATGGTGTCATCAAAGGATACGCTCGCAACATGTCACGCCCAGAGGGAAGTATAGCCAGGGCTTTTCAATCAAGAGTGCATCTCCTATCGCATGAATTATCTAGGCATCGAGAACCCCGCTGGTCTGCCTGTCAACAGCACCCGGCAGGCTCGCTGGATGGGGTCACCGTGAGGGTCGCCGCAAATGCATGTCGACTTAGAGGGTCGATCACGACTTTGAAAGAGCAAACCTAGTCGCGCTACAACACATAGACGTGGTCGATCCTTGGGTGGTAGAGCACAAAACCTTTATTAAGAAGACGACAATGACCGAGGCCAACAGAGGATGGACGGAGATATAATCAAAGAGCACAACTCATGTTTCACGCGCTGGTTCAAGCAGTAAGCTTCGTCGCATCTTTACATGAGGATTCTTCCGCTGAAGAACAACTCATATTCGCTTTGTCACAGGGCGCCGAGCACAACCTGATGACCTATGAGGCGATTTATATCAACGGCTACACATTCTACACCGAGGCCAAGGACATGAAGAGCGATGGTTATCGTAACTCCGGGTAACGATGGAATCCTACACCGTAATGACAAGGACAGATACTACGGAAGGATCGAGGAGATCTGGGAGCTGAGCTACGCCGAGAGAAGGTCCCGATGTTCCGTGTCGATGGGCTAAGAGCGCCCTAAAAGAAGACCGGTATTTCACCACCATGGTTATACCCGGTTAAATCCAAGACCGCGGGCGCAAACGCCACCGCTAAAAATGAGCCATGGGTACTGGCTTCCCAAGTTGACCAATGCTTTTCATTACCGACCACAAAGCCCAACCGTGTTGTCGGAGGAGAGGCAAAAGGAAGATCATCGGAATGGATGGAGTAGCTAATGAGCAAGACTTCGACAAGTACGGCGACCGAGGATCGAACATGACGACGATGATGAAGTAGCAGCATACACCACAAGAAGAAGCAGGACCACCCTACCTAAAGGACGTCTGCTCCACGTAAGAACTCCATTTGCAAAAAGAAGGGCAAGAAGATTGTGAACAGATAGCTAGCTAAGATCGATTGTATTTAAATCGAGCCTTCATTTCTCGATTGTATTTCATGGGCACTTTTGAACTATCATGAATATTTTTAAATTTCATGGACACTGATCTCGATCCCTCCATCTCGATCGCTATCCCACCTCGCCAGATCCGTCCCCCGCCGAAAGCACCCCCCGTCCACCGCCGCCACCACCTCCGCACCTCGATTCCCTACTCAACCGCCACACCCCCGCACTCCTCCCTACTCAACCGCCACACCCCGCACTTCGCACCTCCCCGCCCCACCGAATTACTGTTTGATGATATTTTTAAAAAATATTACTGTCTTATAAAAATATTACTGTTATGATTTAAACAAGTTTGAACATATTTAAACACAAATAAGTATCAAACAGCATTTTAAATGCATAAAAAAATGTGGAGCCTGGGAATCGAACCCAGACCTCCTGTGTGAGAACTGGCTGTCACCCAACAAGCTAGTAGAGGGAACTTGATGTGGATCAGGTCGTGGAAGATAACCTGTTGGCTCGAGCAGAAATAAAAAAATACTAATGGCGCACTGTGGTGAGGTGCGCCATTAGTATGGATGTACTTATGGCGAACCGAGGGGTGGTGCGCCATTAGTATTGTGCCGCCCCATCCATATTTCCTCCCGCCCAAACCTATCCCTCTCTCTCCTCGCCTCGCCGATCCCTTCCCTCTCTCCCCTTACGCCATGTTCACGCCGACGCCGCTTCGACGCCGCCGACGCTGACGACGCTTAACGCCGACGCCGCTGCCTCCGCTGCCGACGCCGACGCTGACGCCTGTCACACCGAGGAGCACGACTGGCGAAGCGACGGGCGCGCAGGGCTACCCCACCTCCTTCTTCATCGACGGCGTGCCTGTGGACTACTCCGGCGAGAAGACCAAGTGAGCAATTTCTGCAGATCCCCAATACCTCCCTGCTCCGGGCCCGCAGCTGCTGAGAATTTTGTTTTTGCTTTGCTGCAGGGACGCCATTGTCGCTTGATCGGCAAGAAGTGGGCCTCGCGGTGCAGAACTCACCGCCGCCGACGCTGCCGAGAAGATCGCCACCGCGATCGACGCACATGCTCGCTTTCCTCACCACCTCTCGGTATGCAATGCGCCTTCTCCAAAGGGCAGCAAGTCAAACAAACCCAAAATTGGTTCAGTTGCAAACCATGTTACCCACATTGACCCAAAATTGGTTGAATTGAAAACCATGTGACCAAGATTGACCCAAGAATACAATGCTTGAATTGTGGCTAAACCGAGAACATGTGGCCATGTTACCCAAAATACAAGGCACCTAGTTTTCCCAATGCCTTTATTCTTCTCGCTTGTTTCACTACTAGATGAAATGTCAACCTGCATTTTCCATTTCCATGTTCTAAGAACAAACCGAGATGTGCTCAGATGTTTAGCTCTCGCACGTTAATGCACCTTCTCCAAGCACAAAGATAGTCCAGCAACCCAACCTGCTTCAACTGCATCCATTACAAGCATAGTGTTCCTTTACAAGCATAGTAGAGCATAGTATGGATTCTAATGTTCAACTCGACTAAACAGGTTCTGCAAACGGTCTTTTACTGCACTTGACCTAAGAAGTAGGTGTCTGCTATATCCTGCACTTGAGGTGAGTTGTGTTCTCAGGTTTACATTGCAATGGGCACTCTTCTTGTAAACACAAATTCAGATTTATATACTATATGCTGGCATGACTGTTTTATTAGGTAGGACAAAGGCAGTAGTTGATGTATCTTGGGTTGATTATAAAGTTGCTTGGGTTTAATATTACCCAGCATGATGATGTATCAATGTAGCATTAGCATATGATCCAAGTGCTAGTACTGCTAGTAAATAGCTAATACAGTTAATGAAGAAGAAAAAACTGCTAGTACAATTAATGAAGAAGAAAAACTGCTACTACTGCTAGTAAATAGCATCGCACTCAATGTCTTTTATATATGGTACTGCTAGTAAATAGCTTCTTCTATATACTAATTTGCATCAAAGTGTAGAACAAAGCATCGATCGAATAACTAATGTTGGTAATTAACCTAACTATTCATTTTCCTTAGGTTAATATTAAAATGTCCAGTGTATATATATTTGAAAATGATTGCTGCTAGATGTTAATTTGTCTGGTACTCAAAAGCTAATTAACTGCTGGGTAATAGCACCGGTACTAGGTAGCTAAAATATGTGTTCTCAAACACCGAGAGCGTAAACACTTACCACATACATATGCTCAAGAAACACTTACTAACCGTAAAAGGTTTTGACTTGAAATGTTAATAGCACAGTAGATCACCACAAGTTAAACACCTCAATCTGTTAGTATTTGTCTGCATTTTCTCACATTCTTATTGTATCTGATCCAAGATTGCTTGTAGTGGTTTGTCCAAAATGTTGAATGATACTGCTTGGAGATGCATATATTGTTTCACCTCTTCACATGCCAATGTATTTTCCATGTTGTGATGGAGGCCTTTTTGCCTTGTCCACCCGAGAGGCCCTTGAGTTTGCTGGAATGTCGATTAACTTCCGCTCCGCAAATTAGGTATTTGATATGTCCTATTTTCAGCAAAGGTCATGCTGAAATTTTCCGTGAATTTTAGCATGACTTTGCTAAAATAGGACATATGGGGTACTTGTGACTAATGCATGGGTGTCGACAAACCATTAATTATACAACCTTGGCTTTTAGGGTGCCTCGGTGTCGATAAAAACCGAAATGATGAGACCATGATCTTGTTCCTTGACAATAACCAACTTTTTGACCAAACTTTGTTCCTATTTAAAGAGAAACATGGCCAACAACGATGAGGCCGGGGGTTCGGGCGGCAAGGCATTCTAGGAGCTGTCCCAGGAGATGGAGGAACAACCTCACTTGTATGAGGACGCCACCTTCCCCACCGATCCTGAGACCACTGATGGTGCCGCCGAGGATGACCCCACTGATGCCACCACTGATGGTGCCGCCGAGGATGCCACCATCGATGATGGCGCGCATTTACGATGGCAGCCAACCGGAGAGGCAACGGAAGGACCGGCGCCCACTGCGTTCGCACCTCAAGGAGGAAGTTATCAAGTGGACTCGACGGAATCCAACGGCGCCCGAACTAATAGTCAAGGGTACTCGCTTCAGCTCGGTGCATTCTCCGAGCACCGCCTCGATCAACACCGAGAACCCGAGGCATCCCGACCGAGGGAATTTGCAACCTCCTCTTCACGGTTGCACGAACGATACAAGTTCCCCGCTGAATTTGAAAACACAAGCCTCAAAGGGAATAAAGTGAACAATGCTGCCCTCACGAAGATGAGCAAGGCCCTGTCTACTTGGAAAAGCAATGTGAAGAGAATGATCGAGAAAGGTGAGAGTTATGAGAAGATCAAGGAGAAAATCCTTCGATCACCGAAAATGACTACAACGACTTCAAGATCAATTGCTCCAGCACCGCAAACTCCAATCAAGTCAAGGGGGAAAGAAATGCGAAGCTGAACTTAGGGGAACACACACTGTCCCGCGGTTACAGAGTGGCGGAGCCTATATGGGACAAGGAGGAGGCGGACTGCCGAGCAAGGCCTACCGCCTCTTCGATAAATACGGTGACAAGCAGACCAGAACTTTGTCAGGGCCCAGACAAGAAGGACCCAAAACAAAGGAGCTTACCACGGATCCAAGACCAGGGCGCTTGAGCTTGTTCTCGTAAGGAATACACCCCGCCGTAATTAGCTCCATATGGTTGCATTCTAATTAATGAAGCCAAATTTCTAAATGGTTCACATTCCTTCCGCAGCGATCGAAAGCAGAGCTGGGTCGACTAAGAGCAACCCTTGGGACACCACTCTAAATAGGGCGTTGAATGTAATGAAGAACAAGGATAAGCTCAAGAAGTCGACGCCACCTGGTCGTGGTGGCCGCAAAGGCTTGTCGACAAAATGGTCGCCATACTATAACACCGTTGGAGAAAGGAGAAAAGACCAGCTCGAAAGCCAGCGCCGAGGTTCAAGAACTCAAGGCACAGGTGGCGGATTCCGGAGATTGTCCAAGAGCAAGTGCAACAACAACTCGGAGCGATTTATCACCGCCATTGTGCCTACTCTTGATCGAGGGGTTGAGGCGGATTGCGGGCGCCAATGTGGGCCGCCTCGATTCCTAGCTTCACGGCCAGCAACTCGCAGAACGCGATGGCGGGGCCATTGGTGTCTCCGGCGGAGGCGGCATTGGTGTCTCCGACGCCGCACGGAGCTTAATGCACCCGGTGTACGCCGCCGCCACCTTCGCAGCAAGCGCCCCTCCGTTAATCGCAGACGCCACTGGCGGTGCTCGACATTAGCCGAGCTCGACGCCATCATCACGGTAACTACTGCTTCTCTCGCCGAGGACTTCATCTCTTGTTTTGATCGGGCATCCTCGACGCCTACATGTTTTTGCAGGCGCCGCCGACGCTCCGCACTCTCCGCACTTCGTGAACAACGAGTTGGTCGATGTCGCCAAGGGCAAAATCGCTCAACCGGCAACCCTTGTTCCACGGTACCCGATGCCACCCAACTTGTTTAGGGTTCAACTGGTTCGGTGCTGCCAGGCTGCGACGAAGTTGTTACCTCCGATTCGACCCGCTAACCGACGATGATGACGTGATGACCCTCGCCGCCGCCTGAGCTGGCCCCTCGCTGGCCAAGAGCCAGATTCGCTTGGGGCGGGGACACCACCCCAAAGACAACACCGCCAACCGTGTTGGCGCCAAGTCGGCCCCATGGCAAGACCGCCGAACGGTGCCGACATCCCTATGCCATCGATCCAAACATGCATATGGCATGTGATCGTAACGACGACGACGACGATACATTTGGCAACGCCGATCAAGATTTTGCCGATCATGGGTACGGTGGCGACTTCATGGGGCCTCCTTCTCAAGAACCCAACCCAACAAAAGACGGCGCGATCTAGCTGGTACCACGGAGAAGCTGTTGCAACAGCGCCGCCCGCTGCTCAGCTCTCGTGAGACGCCCACAATGCCGACTTCACCGAGCCTCGATAGGCGAGGTGCGAAATATTATCAGCCCCAACACACTCAAGAAGGCGGTCTGTGAGCAGAACTCGGTCCCATTACAGGAGAAGAAGAAGGCACGCAAAAGAAAGACTAATAAGGGTGCGGCCAGCCGCACCGAGTACGATCCATGCTCAGACGGGCCACCTTCACCGAGGATATCTCGAGGAGGGTGCATGTGGCGGTAGGGCGATGCTACCGACAAATATGCTCAATGCTGCAACCGTGCTATGCGGAGTCTGCATGATGTTGTTCTTTCTTTGGAGAAGCGGCGCCTCGTAGAGAAGGATGTGGCATACCCGGTTTTCGCGCCAAGGTGCCGAGGGCAAGGGCTTTGTGGATAACTCCATCGGGCGACGATCGCCCCGCGGTTTGATGACATCCACGCTTATGTTGAACCTTCATCCGCTGCACTACACCTTCGCTCGCTATTTTCGCTGAGTATGGAGATGCGGATCATTCGCGATAAGACCCCGGACATCGTGATAGTCGACCTTCTACATGCGCGCAAGATCTTGGGCAGCGCTGGGACCGCAAGTCGCGAAGTTCTACCTCAAGGCGCCATTCGCAAACCAAGATAAGGATAACTTCCTCGCCTTACTTTCCCGAGTAAGTCCTCCCTCAACCGCCCGTAACATATGAATTTTAGATTTCGATCGCTTTTTCTTTAACATTCCGTGTTTTCTGCAGTGACACACATTGCACGCCATCCTCCTAAGCCCCAAATATTCCATGGCCACGATTTCGACCCGGACCGTCAACGAACGAGACTACACAAATGTCAAGAAGGTTCTTGATGATGTTCTCCCTGCCACGCCAAATCTGGAGGCACCTTCACCAGGCCTATTCGTAAGCACGGCAAGCACGTGTTCTCCCACAATACGACGCTCGCTGGCCAAGCAGCCACCGGGCGGTCGGCGGGTGCCTACTACGCCATCCATCACATGCGGCGATCGACGGGACCATCATCAACTTCGCTACCGAGTAAACTCAAAGATTGGGCCGCGAAGCAGTCGGCAATCCAGACGCGACATCGACAAGAATTCTTTCGCATCCAATGGAGTTTGCGGAAATCATCCATCAAGATGTCCTTCGCACTCGGGCAGTTCTACCTCAGAAATCAACCGTCCAACAAAGGACATCGACACAATGCTACAAATGCAGGCTGACAACGCCTGCTATTTCATGACTCCCACGATAGACGGCGGCTTCATCCACGCCCGTCCCTTGAGTCGAGTCGAAAGCAAAGATGCCGTGTCTAGTTCTCAAACATCGATTGGCTCATGTTGTAATTAAACTTTAATGAACTTGTAGTATGTCTCTTTGGTTTCGAGAGTCGCTCAACTTAGATGTAATCGATGCTATTAATGTCTTGCTTTTCTTCCGATCGCTCGCTGTATACTTATATATTGCTTATGTATTGTCTGTGAATTGGTACTAACGCTTGCTTGGCTAGTGCATAGCGATGCCGTCGTATGTCGTGGTACAAGGGTAAGGTTCCGGAGTCTACGACGATCGGGAGGAGTGTCGGAGACAGGTTCACCGATTCAGCGGTAACAGTTACAAAGGGTACACCACTAGGGCCGAGGCCGAATCTAGATACGCCCGCCATCTAGCGGGAGAGGGAGGAGCGTTGAGGAACCGGATGAAGACGAAGTTTCATCGTGATGATGCTCATCGTGATGACCGCAGCTCTTCTATGTGATGGTAGTTTAGATGATCGACATCGACTTGTAATGTGAAGACAAACTCGCTACTCGCGGTCTCGAGACTTGTAATATAATGTTCTATCTTTGTTCGGTCTTTTCAATTCGAGACTAATATGATGAATTGTATTCGAGACTAATATGATGAATTGTATTCAGAGACTAATCTTCTATTGTATTCGATGAATCTGTTGTTGATGTGTGCTGTCTATATTTTGTCCAATTATACATTTTGTAACCTGTGCAAAAACAGAAAATAAAAAATAAAAAACCTAATATTCATACTAATGGCGATCATTATAAGGCGCCATTAGTATGCCAAAGGATACTAATGGCGATTATTAAACAGTGCGCCATTAGTATGCCGGGTTACTAATGGCGATCTTGTTGTTGTGCGCCATTAGTATGCCAAAGCACTGGTATATATGGCCTCGGGAGGCATACTAATGGCGACTGTTGTATATACTAATGGCGCTCGAGGTCCGCCATTAGTATATCAGATACTAATGGCGCATTCAGGGTGCGCCATTAGTAAAATATACTAATGGCGTGGTACCAATGGCGCACCACTAATGCGCCATTAATGGCCAAATTAGGTGCGCCATTAGTAGGCCTTTTCCTAGTAGTGTACTCCCCGCCAAATAACCTAGCATAGTTGGAGGCTGACTTCAGGGCCTACCAAGTTGACGGGACGGAGGGCTTTGTCAACTTAATCAATATAAACCATTCTAGCCCAAAGGACAGACATGGCCATCCAACTACCAGTAGTGCTTCTTCAACTCGTCTTCTTGCTCAAAAATGCACCAAAGTAGCTACCATCGCCGCATGCTACCCTGCCTCCCCGTGGGTCGGATAAAGCTGGAGGCCTCACTTACTATTCCCCATAAATGGGTCAGACCGCGCGTATGGCAGGCATCTCACACAGTAGTCGAACCAAACTGCATTCGCTCAGCTTTCTTTCACTGCCACATCTTGCCCAAACTCCCCGTCAGTCTCCCCTTCCTAGGGCTCACTGTCAAGTCACCGCATTTGGTGCTCTCTACAGAGCGTGGTCAATCATGGTCAAGGAACAGCTTCCATCTGACGTGAGCTGTACGTGGAGAGGCCGATAGCTGGTCCAACGGCCGCGAGCAAGGAAGTGCGCTTCCTATTACGCCAGTAAAAATAATTATTCCTCCACCCTATTATGGGGGACCCACCGGACTGGCCACCGTATTTCATGAAAAATGTTTCTCGATCGGCCGACCATCAAATTACACCTTCGCATCGCAAGGAAAAGGCCTGGGCAAAAAAGGAAAACGACTCATATCTCGATATCCGGGACCCACAATTACATCTTCGCACGCAATGAAGTGCGTCCGGCAAAAAGTGATTCGCACTCATGATCGCTGGGACCCACCAAATGGATATGTTCGCACGCAAGGAAGTGTCGCTACCGGGACCCACCGGGTCAAGCGCGTTGAAGCGCTTTACATTCTCGGGTCTTTAACGGTAGGTGTACATATATATCAGTGGATGTGAGGCGCCGCACGTGTCGTAAGCAGAGAAGGGCTGCGCACGAAGCACGTACACGCATGCACAAAGGCCAGGGTGCAAGAAAGAAAACACGCCACGTATGTGTACATAAGGGCGGAACTTAACGCCTTCAGCTGCGACACGTGACGGGCGAGGCTCAGGTACATGGAAGGGTTTAACGGAGAAAGCGCCGCCGCTGCCGTGTTCATGGGGAGGCAAACTTAACGCGCTTTTGTTCATCGGGAGGCAACGGAACGCGCGGGAGCCAAATCCCATGGACTGGAACAAAGGGATGGAAACAGTGGCCTCAACGTATCAATGAACGGAGGAACGGGCTCAGGTTCGAACGCCAGCATTCTCAAACGGGGTCCTGTTGATCGAGAGGTCTCGGGCGACCAAACGGTGGAGGAAACCCACATCCTACCACCGTAAAACGGGGTCTTAAGGATCGGGAGGGTGTATGCATCGCGAGAACGGATTTAAACGGGACTCTTGGCCCACGGCCAAAAATGGTGGGTCCTTTGACCGGGAGGGTGTGGCGCATCGTTAAAACGGATGAAACGGACCTCCCACGGTCGTAAACGGGGTCCTGTTCATCGGGAGGTGTGGCGCATCGCCAAACGGGACTCCACGGATACCGCTCATCTCCACCGCTGACCTCCTCCAGCCTCCACGGGCCACCGCTCATCCACCGCCGCACCTCCTCCAGCCTCCACTCCACGATCGCTCATCCACGGGCTCTTGTTCATCCAGCTTCCACCGCTTACTCCACCGCTATTGTTCAACCACCCTCCACCATCTACCGCTCATCCAGCCCTCCACACCACGGGTCCTGTTCATCCAGAGGCAACGCCACCGCCACGCTCATCCAACCCCCCGCAATGCTCACTGCTCATCCCGCAGGCAGCATCGATCGGCTTCGCTTAGCAGCAGTAGTAAAGGAATCGCCGATCGGGTTCGCTAGCCATCGATCGATCGCCAGTTCAGTGAACGCGTAGCTCGCAAAGCGGTAATCGCCGGGTTCAGTTAGAGCCCAACGCCGCCATGTTCGCTAGAGCTAACGCCGCACACACGCACGCACGCGTACGAGATAAACACGCATTGCTCGCCCCCGACCTCCCACCGTAACCGGAACTCCCAAAATTTTCTCGCCGCTTCTACCACGGTTTTTTTCCGCATGGACGACTCCAAAGAATATCATGCAGCTGCATCTCCGCCCGCCCAGACGTGAAAGCCCATTTTCCTCATCATGATTTTTGTCATAGAAGTAGGAGCCCACCACATCTATGATGATACCGGTTTTGTCACAATTATCATCATAGAAGTGTCATATGTATGACAGAAAAAATTGCTCGCCCAAAATGTCACGGATGTGTCTTTTTTGGAAGTGAAGTAGGTATTACCTCCATAGAGAGGGCACGAACCCGGGTAAACATCATGTCCCCCGCCTCCTGTTACCATCGATCTTAGACGACAGCTTCGAGACCCCCACCCGAGATCCGCCGGATTTGACACCTGCTACTTTGAGCACTGCGTTGATTTCCAAGAGGAGAGGATGATGCAAAGCAGTAGCGTAAGTATTTCCCAGTTTTTGAGAACCAAGGTATCAATCCCAGGAGACCGCGCACAAGTCCTCGCACCTGCACAAACGATAGCTACCGCAACCAACGCGATTAGGGGCTGTCAATCCTTCACGCCTATTACTTAGAGTGAGATCTCGACAGAGATGATAAATAATATTTTCGGTATTTTGGTATAGAGATGCAAAGTAGTAAAAGTAAAAGGCAAAAGTAAAAAACAAAGCAAGTATAAAAGTAGATGAAGATTGATATAATGAGAATAGACCCGGGGCCATAGGTTTCACTAGTGGCTTCTCTCAAGAGCATAGATATTCTACGGTGGTGAACAAATTACTGCTTGAGCAATTGATGAATTGAGCATAGTTATGAGTATCTAGGTATGATCATGTATATAGGCATCACGCCCATGACAAGTAGATCGAAACCATTCTCGATTCACTACTTATTACTCCACTCATCGACCGCTTATCCAAAGATGCATCTAGAGTATTAATTTAAAACAAAGCAACGCCTTAAGCAAGACAGACATGATGTAGAGGGATAAATTCATGCAATATGATAAAACCCCATCTTGTTATCCTCGGCGGCAACAATGCGTTTTGTTGCCCTTCTGCCCTTCACACACCGGAAAGGACACCGTGCAGATTGAACCCAAAGCTAAGCACTTCTCCCATTGCAAGAACTACCAATCTAGTTAGCCAAACCAAACGGATAATTTGAAGAGACTTGCAAAGATAACTCAATCATACATAAAAGAAATTCGAGAAGATTCAAATATTATTCATAGATAAGCTGGATCATAAACCCACAATTCATCGGTCTCAACAAACACACCGCAAAAAGAAGATTACATCAATAGATTCTGACGAGAGAGGGAGAGAACATTGTATTGAGATCCAAAAGAGAGAAGAAGCCATCTAGCTACTAACTATGGACCCAAGGTCCGAGGTAAACTACTCACACTTCATCGGAGAGGCTTTGGATGATGATGTAGAAGCCTCCGTGGTGGATGCCCCTCCGCGGAGCTCTCGAACAGGCCCCAAGATGGGATCTCATGGATAAGGAAGTTGTATGGTGGAATTAGGTTTTGGCCCAATGTTCTGACTCCTGCTGGGGGTATGTAGGTATATAGGAGGAAGGAGTACGGTGGAGCAACAATGGCCCACGAGGCAGGGGCGCCTGTGGGCGCGCGCCCACCCTCGTGACCTCTTTTAGTTCCTTGGAGTAGGGTCCAAGTCCCTGGATCACGCTCGGTGAGAAAATCACGCTCAAGGTTTCATTCCGCTTTGACCTGCTTGATATTCCTGCTTCTTTGAAACACTCGAAATAGGCAAAAAAAGCAATTGGTTGGGCCTCCGGTTATATAGGTTAGTCCCAAAAATAATATAAAAGTGGAAAATAAAGCCCAATATAGTCCAAAACAGAGATAAAGTAGCATGGAGCAATCAAAAATTATAGATACGTTGGAGACGTATTGCATCCCCTAAGCTTAATTTCGCTTCGCCCTCGAGTAGGTAAATGATAAAAAAAGAATTTTGATGCGGAGTGATACTTTGGCATAATTTCAATGTAAATTTCTTAATTGTGGTATGAATATTTAGATCCGAATGAATACAAAATAAAAGTTCATATTGATAAAAGAAATAGTAATACTTCAAGCATACTAATCAAAGTAATCATGTCTTCTCAAAATATCATGGCAAAAGAAAGTTCATCCCTATAAAATCATATAGTTAGGCTATGCTTCATTTTTGTCACACAAAGATACATCCTAACTTTATACCCCGATGACAAGCTGGCAAATTGTTTCATACTTAAATAATCTCAAAGTTTTTCAACCTTCACGCAATACATGAGCTTGGCCATGGATATAGCACTATGGGTGGAATAGATTATGATGATGGGATTGTGGAGAAGACAAAAGGAGAAAGTCTCACATTGACGGGATAATCAACGGGCTATGGAGATGCCCATCAATTGATGTCAATATGAAGAGTAGGGATTACATGCAATGGATGCACTAGAGCTATAAATGAATCCTCAACAAAAGAAAACTAGTGGGGTGCATCCAACTTGCTTGCTCATGAAGACCTAGGGCATTTGAGGAAGCTCATCGAGGAATATACAAGCCAAGTTCTATAATGAAAAATTCTACTAGTATAAAAAGACAACTTATGAGACTCACTATATGTTGGGGATACAACTATCGAGTGTGAACCGCCTAGGAGGGGCCGTTTACCTCGCCCATGATCCAGCCCACGGAGGAGGCCCGGAGCCCAGAGGCGTAATTAAGGTCCATTTATGTGAACCGTGACATTGTTGTAACTTGTCAGAAGACAAGAGAGAAGAGACCGAGCTGACGCTTGTATGAGCCGGATCGACTCAGAGACCGGCCAAGGCCAACCTGCGTATAAGAGGACGACCACGCGCGGCGGATTAAGGATGTATAATTCGAGGCTTAGGCGGCTTATTGCTCCCAAGTCGCCAAACTACATCAATCCCATCACAACTAGACGAGGCCTTCCTTCATCAA
>JAHIAM010010075.1:0-14170 GCA_021605205.1 Aegilops longissima | reverse complement strand
CGGGGCCGGAGGTTTCCCTCAGCCCCGAACGATGTTGGGGGTTCCCAGATAAAACGGACTTTCAACAAATTGGCCACCGCCCAAACCCACCCCTAAGGTCAGCGTAGTTGCCCCCAAAATGCTACAAACACCGAAACTACTTGCAACCCGGAGAGGACAAGGGTGGTTAAAACCGAGGGGTCAATTAAGGATCCCAATGCGGGTAGTAACTTTCATGGATCACAAACACAACTCACCGAGGCTTTCAATGAGACAACCCACCATGTACTCCTACATGGCCTCTCACCGCTACCTTTACCAAATCGTGTTCACACACTTAGCTCACACAATAGGACATGTTCAAAATTCCAATTCATTCCCATGAATCAACCCACTCAACTCTAAGAGGGCATGACAAACAAGCATAAATGAGTAGGCACAACATGGCTCAAACAATTCCTACCATGCTAGTGGGTTTCATCTAATTCGTGGAATGACGTCATGCAAAGGATCAAGGGGTTCCTACCGCGCAAGTACACATGGTCGTTGTTGTCCTAATGCAAAAAATAGAGCAGGAGCAGAGAGGGGATTTATCGGAATGAACAAGGGGTTTTGCTTGCCCGGCACTTCAAGATAATATAGTTCTTCATCTGTCATCGAACTCATCGTTCGAATCGCTACCGGAGGGACAATTACCGCAAACAAGAGGGCACAATCAATGCAATGCACATTCAATGAATGACATGTCATATTAAGGTACTGAATTTACCTATGCAATAATAATCCGTTGGAAGTGGAATTCAAACAAGGTTGAACTCCAACCCCAAATGCTTTTCATAAATTACCTAATCATGATTCATCCTATTCAGTGAGGTTAACTTGTTCAAACATGCATGATCATGGCATAAACAGATTCTTCATATTTTTCGATCATTTTCATATATAAATTATTTCAACCGAATTAGGTTGAATTTCTATGATTTATTAAAGTTTAGGGATTTTGAATTTCCTGAATTAATTTAAATCCGAAAAGGAATATTGCGCCGATTGGCACTATGCGCCGTAATCAAGGTCCAGGTCAAACCCGATGGGGACCCATATGTCGTGACAGTTATATAATGATTAATTAATTTTAACTAATCAAATTAGCAGGCCCTGGCCCCCTTAGTGTTAGCGGGGGGGTTTAGTTAGTCCTAACTAAACTAGTCAAGGGCGGGCCCCGCCGACGACCCGGTGGTCAAACCCCGTCAAAGGGTCAAAGCCACCGGGCGAGCCCGACGCGAACGCGGGCCGGGTTTTTCCTCTAAAAACGCGAGGGTACGGGCCCTTCCCCCGCGATCCAACAGAGGTGGGGGCCATGGAGTTGGCGGGCGTGGCCGGCCGGGAGGCGAGGCGCGTCGGGAGGGAGGCCAAACCGAGGGCCTCCCTTCCGGGGACCCAAACCGGGAACGGGCGAGGGGAAAAGCTCGGGTGAGGCTCCCGCCATGGCGATGGCCGGATTTTGGGGGGGCGGGGCTACAGGCGGAGAGAAAGGTGAGGGAAACGGCGAGCTCACATGGGTCGCGGGGACGGTCCGACCGGGAAGCGAAGGGGCAATTGCGGAAGATCCTCGGCGGCCGATGGTGGAGAAGGGGCGGTGAGCGATGGAGGCCATCCCGGGCTTGCTTCTTTGGAAGGTTCGCGGGAAGGGGAGCTGGGGGCATGTCGGGAGGGGGTGGGGTCAGGGCGAAGGGCGCAAGAGGGGCCCTTGGTGAAGGGGGAAGGGGAGGGAATGGGATCCGGGGAGGAGGGGGGTCCGGGGGTCGGGCGGGCCGAGGAGAACAGGGCCCTTGGGATGAGGCGGGAGGAGGGGGCGTGCCGGGCGATCGCCGGCCCTCCCTCCCTCCGGAGGAGGTGACACGAGGTGGTGGGGGCTGGGCCAAGGCCGGCCCCGGGGGGAGGAGGTTGGGGGTTGGGGCCAGGTGGGCCCGGGTAATCCTTCTCTCTTTCTTTATTTCTGTTCTATTTTCTTTGTTTTAGTTTAGTAAAATACTAAACATTTAAATAAACCTGAAAATAATTGTGGGCATTAACAATTATTCAGAGGCCCTTAACTATTTTCAAAATTGTTGGAGCATTTAAAAATATTAATAATTTAAATGCCCCAATTAAAATAAATATGGTTTAAAAATCCAAAATGCCTTGGAAAATATCCATCATCTCCGGATATGGTTTTCACCTTTCCCATTAATCATGAATATTTTTGCAAACCAATTTGGGTTTTGAAATATTTTGAATGTGAACCTATTGATTGCTTTAGTGCTAGGGCTTGATCATCCCCATTTCAAATTTCATGGAAATTAAACATGATGCATGGATGCAATGCTACTAGTTACAAGCAAGCTCTAGGGTTGATCGGGCGTACCACCCCACTAAACAAGAATCTCCCCAGATTCAAGCGGAAAGGAGGGAAAAGGGGAGTCACAAACTATCACAATCTTCATGATCCATTTGCCCTTCTCAAATGTTGATTCATTCCATCATCTTGGTCTTGCGCCCTTGCTTTGATCTTCACCGAACGAAATAGAAAGAAAGGGGAAACCTTAATGATTCGATCTTCCAAGATTAAGTAAACATGATCAACTCAAGAGGTGACACATCTCGAGTTGAGACACAAAATACATCGAGAGGGATGGAAGAACAACAAGGGTTTGATTAGTGGGCAACAATTCCATGCTTAGAAAGATTGGATGGTGTCAAGGTGGCGAAGAATATTTACCATGATCCCCGGGCACCTTGAGAAAGGTGCAAAGACTATTCCTTAAGTGGCAAAAGAATTACTTTTGATCCATAGATCATTGGAACTCTTTATACCAGCCTAAGGCAATCACAAGGATCATTTGGTGGAATGCAAAGGAATGGTACACCGGACTAGAATGGATGATGTGGACTACCTTGTTGAAGACAACCAATGGATGAATTTTGCTTATCATCGGAGGTGGAGGGACCCATGGTAAGTCCACTTTTGAGGATGATCGAAAGAAATTACTAAGAAAGCAGCCCATAGTGAAATGGCACAAGGAGGGCAAGCTGGGAACGAAATGCAACTGTTGAATGTTCCAACATCATATCCCCGAGATTCAGATCCGGGGATAGGATACTTACTCAAACGTCCAAAAAGGAAAGGTTGCAACACAAGACGAGATGGCTTAGATTCTCGGATATGAACTACGATAGCAAGCTCCAAAACATGAGCTGGTTTTTACAAACATGTGAACCGTTGTCCTAGACAAGCATGACACATAGTAATCTTATAATAAAACACTACCGAAGTTGTGGGGAACCATAATCGAGGATATCAAGTCTCTCCAAGTCCATGGATTAGATCCCAAGCATAGACTTCTTTTTGAACAAATCAATCGGGTTGGTGTGCTAGGAATACATAAGAATGAAGGTTGCAAGTCCCGGCTAGAATACTTGCAATATGCATGTGACTTGGGATGATTCCAAGGAAACAAAAAACCTTTCTCAAATTCATGGGGCAACCACCTAATGCACGGAATTGAGGAAGTCACTTCCCATCCAAGCATAAGCTTTATGAACAAAACAAGAAATTTTTACACAAGTTTCCAACACTAGGTTGATGTTCAACATGACTCATGGGGAGACAAAATGCTCTAATGGGCTCAAAAAACTCATGAATTTCCATATCCGACTTCCACCATCATGTGAACACGTTGATAGCATTGGGACCAAAGATGTAATGGTGTATGCTGAGGATCAACCACGAGTAAGACAACATCACGATATCGTTGGTTCGATTTGACTTGACATTGCCCAACTCAAGTCAAAGGGTTGATAGACAATAGATCCAAAAACGATCACAGGACCAATCGATGAAGATATCATTTCTTCAACACACACTACACAAGAATATCCCTTTGGATGACTAAGTTAGGCAAGCTTTTATCTTCCAACTTGTTTTGTCCTTAACCAACTAGCTGGGGATATCCAACACAGATTCTTGGAGAAGGGGTGGTTTGAGAAAACCAACTTGATCACAACTCAACATAACATGGAACAACCCGAACACTTCCAAGAAGATATTTGGAAAGTCACGACCCACCGATGTTACTAAGCTAGAACAATCTTGCTTTTGAAAGCGATATGATCAAATGAGTGAGGACTTGACAATCCTAACTCAAATCAAGGTGCACGAATAAGGACTAGGTGCACGATCAATCTTAGAATGATGATTTAATAACCAACACGCTAAGAATGAGAATATTGTCCATTCACTCCAAGCAACAAGTTGCTCGGTATTGATTTCACAATCACAACACTTGTCGGCTTTCCGGTTGCATCAACACGAAGAAATGAACAATGATGGTGAAAGTATCAGATCAAGAATTCCTAGGAGGTTGTGCAATTCCCATGACATCCTTGACATAAGATGGCAATTTGGTAGAACAGAATCAAAAGCTGAATTGGCATTTTGATCGGATACAACTACTTTGACCCAATCCTAGAAATGGATGAGGTTGGAGTTTGTTTCTCCTAGTCATTCGGAATAGAATGGCTTGACGGACCACAAGGATAAAATGCATCGATGAACACAAATGCACACATACCCTTGGCTATCAATTGATAGAAGAAGGTCAAGGCATCTAAGAGAACAACTCAAAGGAACATATAATTTTTCGAGTTGTGGATGCGATTAGTATGTCGGCAAGCTCAACATTTCTTGGAAACCCATGAAGGGAAAATTGGCAGATTCACAATTATGAATGGAGAACCCTCAAAGCACTCTTATTGTGATCTTTGGCTCAAAAGAACTTCCCATAAGCGGTTCGAGTATTTGGAAGAAGGAAATAACGGACCTTGAGGACTATCCAAGGTTACTAATATCCTAAAGGCACTAGCAAATACTAACAACATGAAGTAGGATGAATCCGGGTTAAAACCCGGGGTAGAATACCCTACTAAATGGCATCCGGGATGCTTTAAAATGATGGCCAAATCATCACACTAGGGATACAAAAGCATTGCTAAATTGCTAGGTGACTTCCTAACACCTAGGGTCATAATAATAGTTCCAACATTATGTGGGCAAAAATTACCTCAACGCACCGTTAGTGTGCTTATTCACCAAAAGGACATCGAACGGAAAGAAAGGATTTACAAATGCATCGACTATTTAGAGACCGGATGACTTTGACAGAAACGGGTAAATGCTCAAAATGATTTGAGACATCCTGCAGAAAATGGTGGCATAACCACTCAACAACATCATAACAAGATTGGATCAAAATTATCAAGAAATAGTAGGAACTCGGGATTAAAACCAACAATCTTAAAGGTCTATGGATTGTAACACGTCATCCCGATAGATAGATGAAAGCCTAGTTCTTAAACCCAGAAGAAAGGGATGACTGATCGGGCCATGAGGTAAAGGAGTAAAAAAGTTCCCCCTTCCACAATCAATTCTACATACTAAAGCATTTCTAGACCAACCACCGTTTGGCTTGGTAATCCCAGGCAGCAGCTCGATACCAAGCTGTCGACCCCGATCCTAAGTCACACCGATCTAGCATGTAACACATCATATCACTTTGCGGCCTCCGCCGGTATTCCCACGGTGTCGCCTTCCATGGCCCGGGACCGTTTGCCTTTTGGCTCACGATATGATAGTGTCGCTAGCATCCAATGACAAAAACCCGGCCGACATGGCTAGTCGTGAACCCAAAGGCGCTAACCTATGGGGACAGCATTGAATCACATCGAACATTCGGCATCAACGATATATTCGGCCAGCCTGGCTAACGGACTGTATCCCGGCCGGCAGCTAGGGACTCAATAACACCGTGACATTTCAAGGGAGAATAGGAAGGGTGAAACACATGCCCCAAGTGTCCAAGCAGAGTGGGCAGGGACTCGTGAACCGGGGGGACTACTATCGCCGGAACGAGACTACATTTCCCCATATGAGAGGCTGCCAAGGATAAACAACTAGTTTGCGGATCCCACAATACCAAGCATTTCAAACATACACACAATATGCTCAATATGTAAACACTGGCATCACAACATAACTCTCGACTCGATTTATTTATTAGGCCCGGGGCGAGATATTACAAACATGGGTCTCATGACCCCCTCGACATACAAGTCAAAGCACAAGGAAGCTAACATTCCGAGTAGAAACTATAAATGAAAATGAGAAGCCCACTATCTACCGATCCCCGAGGCACAAGATCGTAGTGAGGTAACAAGCTAAACGTCAAGTCCACGTGGAATACTAGCGAGGAGCCTCTGCAAAACATAAAATAAGCAAACGTGAGTACAAGGGTACTCAGAAGACTTAATCGATCTAACTACATTGCATCATTATCAAAAGGGGTGGTGGAGTTTGCCGCAAGCCAGCGACCTTTGGCTATCCCTAACTCTGCAAGTAACTCTTTTGAGGTGGCCCCAAGTCCACATATTCACCATATCAATACACCACTATGGACCCGCCCCTCTCCCTCGAAAGGCCATCCATAGCACTCACCATCTTTGATTTTAGAGTATCCACTTTCACTTGTCTATGAACCGATATAGGCAACCGAAGTCCTTCCCGGGACACGGCTATTCAATAGATCATATTAAACCCTGCGGGGTGTACTCTTCACACCCTCACCACTTACCCCGACGACATGTACTCCAACCTTCGCGGAAGCCCAACGGGGTGTCGGCCCGGCCTACCTAAACACTCAACCCCTAGTCCGGTTTATCGCCTATTCGGGTTCCATCCCAGGAGTCCGCCGAGGTTTCCCATACAGCCCCGAAGTGTGGGGTTCCCAGATACCAACGGCACTTTCGGACACCGGGCCCATGCCTTTACCGCCACAACCCACCCCTAAGGTCAGCTTGGGCCCCAAAATCTACAAACACAAACTACTTGCAACTCCGGAGAGGACAAGGGTGGTTAAAGCCGAGGGTCAATTAGGATCCCAATGCGTGGTAGTAACTTTCATGGATCACAAACACGAACTCAGTTCGAGGCGGTTTAATGAGACAACCCACCATGTACTCCTACATGGCCTCTCACCCTACCTTTACCAAATCGTGTTCACACTTAGCTCACCACAATGGACATGTTCATAACAATTCCAATTCATTCCCATGAATCGACCGACTCAACTCTAAGCAAAAGGGCATGACAAACAAGCATAAATGAGTAGGCACAACATGGCTCAAACAATTCCTACTCATGCTAGTGGGTTTCATCTAATTTGGGAATGACAGTCATGCAAAGGATCAAGGGGTTCAGCTACCGGCAAGTACACATGAGTCGTTGTTGTCCTAATGCAATAAAATAGAGCAGGGCGAGAGAGTGGGATTATATCGAATGAACAAGGGGTTTTGCTTGCGGCCCAAGATAATATAGTTCTTCATCTGTCATCGAACTCATCGTTTACATCCTAGGGAGGGACAATTACCCAAACAAAGAGAGCACAATCAATGCAATGCACATTCACATGAATGACATGTCATATTAAGGTACTGAATTTACCTATGCAATAATAATCCAAGTTTGTTGAAGTGGAATTTAAACAAGGTTGAACTCCAACCCAAATGCTATTTCATAAATTACCCTAATCATGATTCATCCTATTCAGTGAGGTTAACTTGTTCAAACATGCATGATCATGGCATAAACAGATTCTTCATATTTTTCTGATCATTTTCATATATAAATTATTTCAACCGAAACTTTGAATTTCTATGATTTATTAAAGTTTAGGCTTTTAATTTCCAATTAATTTAAATCCGAAAAGGAATATTCCAAAATTCGCCACTATGCGCCGGGTCAACTGGCGGCGGTCAAACCCGACCTGGGGACCCATTGTCGGAAAGTTATATAATGGGATTAATTAATTTTAACTAATCAAATTAGCGGGCCCCGGCCCCCGTTAGTGTTAGGGGGGGTTTAGTTAGTCCTAACTAAACTAGTCAAGGGCGGGCCCCACGCCGACACCCGGTGGTCAAACCCCGGTCAAAAGGGTCAAGCCATCCCTTAGGGCGCGTAACGCGGGCGGCGGGGTGGGGGCAAAACCCGGAGGGCAGGGGAGCACTTCCCCCGGATCCAACGAGGCCCTGGGGGGGGTCGCCGGAGTTGGCGGGCTTACCCGGGGTCCGGGGAAAACGGGCGGCGCTCGGCAGGGAGGCCAACCGAGGGCCTTTCGGCTTCGGGACCCAAAAATGCCGGTCGGGACGGCAAAAGCGGGGCCTGGGTCGCCGCCATGGCGATGGCCGGATTCGGGTAGGGGGGCCGGGCCTGAGAAGAGGTGAGGGGAAATGCCGAGCTCAATGGGTCGGGGGGCCAGGCCCGGGAAGCAGCGGGGCGATTGGTGAAATCCTCGGGGGGTGGGGAGAAGGCGGCGGTGAGCGATGGAGGCCATCCGGCTTGCCCTTTTTGGGGAGAGGTTCCGGGAAGAGGGACCGGGGCATGTCGGGGAGGAGAGGGGTGGCTGGCAAGGGCAAGTTTGAGCAGGCGCTTTGGCGGCGGAGGCAAGGAGGAATGGGATCCGAGGAGGAGGGAGGGGGGGGCCGAGGAGAACGCGGGCGCCCCTTGGGGGGAGGAGGCGGGCGTGTCGGGGCGATCGGTCCTCCTCCCCCGGGGA
Source organism: Aegilops longissima (assembly GCA_021605205.1). Taxonomy (NCBI): domain Eukaryota; kingdom Viridiplantae; phylum Streptophyta; class Magnoliopsida; order Poales; family Poaceae; genus Aegilops; species Aegilops longissima. Next base: position 5,546 of record JAHIAM010010075.1, on the reverse strand, counting down.
GGTGACACTAGCTGGGTGGTGGTGGGCCAACGGGCCGGGCCCCGGGGGGAGGAGGTTGGGGGGGCGCCCGTAGGTCTGCCGTAATCCTTCTCTCTTTTTTTATTTCTTTTTTTTTTTTGTTTTAGTTTAGTAAAATACTAAACCTTTAAATAAACCAAAATAATTGTGGGCATTAACTTTAAATTAAAGAGGCCCTTAACTATTTTTCGAATTGTTGAGCATTTAAAATATATTAATAGATTTAAATGCCCCAATTCAAATAAATATGGTTTATTCAAAATCCAAAATGCCTTGGAAAAATATCCATCATCTCTGGATATGGTTTTCACCCTTTCCCATTAATCATGAATATTTTGCAAACCAATTTGGGTTTTTGAAAGTATTTTGAATGTGAACCTATGTGAGTTGCTTTAGTGCTAGGGCTTGATCATCCCCATTTCAAATTTCATGGAAATTAAACATGATGCATGGATGCAATGCTACTAGTTACAAGCAAGCTCTAGGGTTGATCCGGGGTGTGACATTAATGATTTGAGAACACTTGATGTATGTCTTGCGAGGGTTCGGTGAAAATGCGATATCACGGATTCACTTGATGTATGTTTTGGTGATCAACTTTGGTTCCCCATGAACTTATGCATGGGGTTGGCCACATTTTCGCCTTTGATTCTCCTTGAAACTTTGGGGCACTCTTTGAGGTTCTATGTGTTGGTTGAATAGATGAATTTGAGATTGTGTGATGCATATCGATAATCATACCCCGGATACTTGAGGTGACTTTGGGTATCTAGGTGACATTAGGGTTTTGATTGATTTGTGTCTTAAGGTGTTATTCTGTTAACTCTAGGGCTGTTTGTGACACTTATAGGAATAAACGGTTTGATTGGAAAGAATAACTTTGGGTGGTTTCCACCCTACCATAATCTCTTTGTTTGTTCTCCTTATTAGTGACTTTGGAGTTACTCTTTTTGCATGTTGAGGGATAGTTATATGATCCAATTATGTTATTATTGTTGAGAGAACTTGCACTAGTGAAAGTATGAATCCTAGGCCTTGTTTCAATGCATTGAAATTACGCCCTTTTACCACTTGTTACCTTGCTGTTTTTATATTTTCAAATTACAAAACCTATATCTACCATCCATATTGCACTTGTATCACCATCTCCGCCAATTAGTGCACCAATACAATTTACCATTGTATTGGGTATGTTGGGGACACAAGAGACTTTTGTTATTTGGTTGGGTTGCTTGGGGAGACCATCTTCATCCTCGCCCCACGGATTGATAAACCTTAGGTCATCCACTTGAGGAAAATTTCTCCGTCCACAAACCTCCCGACTTGAGGCCCAACAACCAAGTAGAAGGTTGCATAGTAGACATCAATTGACAACCCCTTTATCGCTTGGTTGTAAGATTATTATTTGTTTTGTAGGTCGGGCACTTGGTAACCTCCTCTGGATTTATACCTTGGTTCTAAAAACTAAGGAAATACTTACGCTATTTCTGCATCACCCTTTCCTCTTCAAGGAAAACCAACGATGCTCAAGAGGTAGCACTTCACATGGATCTCTTTGGCCCTACCATTATGCCACACTAAAAAATTCTACATCTCTATTGGCTTTGTTATTGTTGATGACTATTCTCACTACACTTGGGTTCATACCATCACTTACAAAAATGAAGTGGGGTTTCAAACATTTTCCTCGAGGGTCTCGACTATTTTGGTGTGAAGATCAAGCATATCCGGAGTGTCAATGGGACCGAGTTCGTCTGGTCTTGATGACTATCTTGATGAACTTGGTATTACTCATGAGTTATCCCCCATACACTCCTCAAAGGAATGGCATCGGGGCGCAAGAACATGACTCTTGTTGAGATGGGCACTATGCTTTATGAATATAAGCGCCTCGCGTTCCGGCCCGAGGTGTTGATCCGCATGCCACATCATTGAGGATATATCTTCACAAATTCTTCAAAAGACCTCATATGAACTCTTCACTAACAAGAAACCCAATGTGAGTTATTTCAAAGTCTTATTAAATGTTGGATTAGAGATCCTCATCACAATTCTAAATTTGCCGAAAGCACATGAGAGTTTTATGCTTGGTTACGGAAAGTACTCACACCTACAAAGTCTTCAACACCTCACCACAAGGTTGTTGAAATGTAGATGGGTTTTCAATGAAACTAACGAAGCAAAGAGGCACCTACCTCCTATGCTAGATGAAATTTCTCCCGAGGAATCCATCAAGTTCAAGGCTCCGAGGATGTCATACCCATTGAAGAATCCAATAGAGGAAAAGGACTGTTGAAGAAGTCATTCAACGTGAAGAAAATCAGGGTTTGCATGTGAGGAAAAGGGCTGAGAAAATGTTGAGCCCCATCAAAGTCGCAACCTGCTCATCCTCGCACAAATGAAGTGCAAATTGAGAGAATCATCGATGACATCAAGCACGGTCCTCTCACATGCTCAAAAGCTTCACATTTGTCTAACTTTTGAGGGCACTATGCTTTTGTCCCTATCAGAGCCCACCAAAGCTAATGAGGATTTGAGCCCGAGGGATTCAAGATATGCAAAGGAATTACATCAATTGAGCTCAACAATGTGGGAACTTGTCATGACTAGACCAAAGCACAATATCATCGGCACTAAGTGGATCTACCGCAACAAGCAAGATGAAAATGGCCTAGTGGTGAGTGAGGAGTCCTGGATTAGGGTCCTCAGTGTCCGAGCTTGCGACATGGGCCGTCCGGGAGGGTTGGGACACTCACACCCCCCAATCAAGCTTTAGCGCCGTGCGGGAGGGGTGCTTGAAGGTATATCTTTAGATCTTGCAATTGAATCTTTTGTTTCTTGTTTTAGCACTAGTTTAGTTTATAAAAGAAAACTACAAAATGGAATTAAGTTTGTCTCATACACTTCATCGTTTAATATCTTTCGTGGGTATGATGGAAAGGAAAACCAAAGTGTTAGAAGAAGAATGCATTAAAATGTTTGGCACTAAATCTTTGAATGATGAGCATGATTGCAATGTTGTTAGTATGAACTCCTTGAATATCCATGGTACTAATGATGATTGCACTAGTTATGATGAAAATGTCCCTATAAACATGTCAATTTTTGTGGAGTGCATTGGGTTTGTGAGTATGCACCAAATAGGGAAGATAGATACCAAGAGGCATAAGTACTTAGAAACTAAATTGTTGCAAGATAGGCTAGATGTTTGTGCTGAAAATTTATTTTTCTTAGCCATACTTGTGAATTTGCCATGAACGTGATCATTTCAGACCCAATGCAAATTATTTCATGATCGTATCGTGTCCAAAAATTGTGATGACTTGATTTCCTTGCACATCATAATGAACTTAGTTTGCTCTTGGGTTATGAAGAAATGAAAATAACTAAGGATATTCCAAAATTTGCCCTTGATAGAGTTCTTCATTTTGATCTAGAAGAAATTTATATGTATTGTGGGTGAATTGTTGAAAATACTTATATTGCCAATTACATAAAGGAAAGGAAACAAATAAAAGATGAAGAGAATATAACGAGAGGGAAGAGACTTCCAATATTCTCTTATTATTTTTATGATGAATCGTAATGAGGAGGATCCTTCTATTCAACCAATCTCATTAATAAGGGCTCCAAAAGAGGATTGAACCCACACATGAGGTGAATAAGAAGAAAATAAAAGGAAGAGAGGTAAAAGATATCTCCCCAAATAATGTTGCTCCTATTATTGTTGTGCCTCATGAAAATGAAGATGATGCACTTGATGATGATCTCGTTATGCCTTTGCTTGTTGTGATGATTATGATTGGGAAGATAACGATACTCCTTATGATCTTGAAAATATTTTTGGCACTTGCTTGGAAGAATATGATAATTGTTATACTATTGGTGCTATCCATACTATTAATGATGAGAGTGATTATGCTTATGATAAGAAAAGGCCCAAGCTTGGGGAAGCTATGTTTAATGAGGATGACATATTTGAGAATATATTTGCTGCAATTAATGTTTGTCCCAAGCTTGGTGATGCTATGTTTAATGAAGATGATATTTTTAGCCTCTCAAGTTTTGATATGCAAAGTTGTTATGATGATAGCATGCCTTCTACCAATGATGATTATACTGATGAAAGTGGGTTTGGAAGAGTGTCAACTTTAGGAAGTAGTGATCCCACTATTTTGGAGGATGTTGAATCTTATAATATTTATGAAAGTGGATTTGAGAGGTCATGTGGGTACTAGAGGGGTACTTAGTGTGCGCCGATTTAATCGACACTAATCATGCCGCAGATGTTCGATCAAGATCGGGACTACGGAAGATATCACAACACAACTCTACAAATAAAATAAGTCATACAAGCATCATAATACAAGCCGGGCCCGAGGGCTCAAATACAAGTGCTCGATCATAGCGAGGAGGAAGCAACAATATCGAAAAACATAAGTTAAACAAGGTGCCATAAGATGGCTAGCACAAACGATCGACGAAAGAGGAACAGGCCCCGCCGGATCCTCCTAGCTACTCCCGGTCGCCGCGGGGCACGTAGTAGGGCACCTAGTAGTAGTTGTCATCGGGGGCCTAGCCCCGGGCTCCATAGGCTGGTTGCAAACATGAGGTAGGGGAAAAGGGGAACAAGGCAACCGTGGTACTCATCCAAAGTACCCAAGCAAGGAGCTACACTACATATGCATGGATATTGGGGCCAAATTGGACTGAAGAATGCCGAATAAGGGGGAAGCTAGTCTTAAGAAGACTACCTGGTCACCGCCTTGCAACAGTGGGAGAGGGCAATCAAGTCCTCCAAGTAACATCACATAGCAATCCTACCCATCCTCTCCTCTATCCCGAGAGACACGGGTTTTCCCACTTGGAAGGGTGTGTTTTATCAAGTATCCGGTTCTAGTTGTCATAAGCTCAAGGTACAACTCAAGTCGCCCCACAAGATCACGGTATTAATAGATTAATCCTGCGGGTGCACCAACTTACCCGACGCGATCCCATTTGGCCGGACACACTTTCGGTCACCCGCCGGAAGATCAACACGCCGACCCCACCTAAAACGGAGGAGACGCGGTTAAACCTAAAGGGTCCGGGCCCATCCCAAACACAAGCAGAGGGGGCCCGAAACCTAGCCAATTCCCACCCAATCCGGGCCCGCCCGGCCGACGTCTAAGGCTTCGTGATACCACGACGCCGGGATACCCTAACTACTCCCGAGATGGTTAGTGCGATAAGCCGAGCCAACCAGATCAAATACCAAGATCTCGGGCGGATCCCGGAACTCCAAACAGGCCAGGCCCACCTCTCTCCTAGGCGGTCTCAACTGCCCTCCCCCCACAAAGATCCACTCTGGTGCTCCACCACCACCGATTTTAGTCTCCACATGTTCATGTATAAGTATATAGTATATACCCGTGATCACCTCCCGGGATCACACCCGAATATAACCGACGGACAAGAATGTAGGGCCACGATGAAAGTACTAGCATCCTATACTAAGCGAGGATAGCGGTAAATAACAACAAGTAGTA